>CAIGRF010360182.1:69372-85096 GCA_903798235.1 Fraxinus ornus | reverse complement strand
TTATGTTATATTAGAATTAAATAGTTAATAATAAATTGATTTAATAATTTATTATTTCAAAAAAAAAAAACAAAAAAAAACCTGATTTTTGAATTTTTAAACTATAAACCTGATTTGTGAATTTAGAAACTTAAACACCTTATTTTTTATTTTTTTTTCCTTCTGCACATAGTCTATCCCCGTCCAATCTCTAGCCCAGTTTTATAATGGATTGGGTCCAATTTAGTCTTAACCCATTCACATAATGAAATTCTCCAAGTCAATGCACAGGAATTGGATTGAAGTAGCCTATTGCCCCTGAGACTATGCAAAGCACTTTCACAGACATTTAGCCTTCGTCTAAGAAGAATCTGTGTCTGTGGACTATAAACGGATTACTTTATACATTTAGAAATGAGTTGCGGACAGTACTTGTAGGCCATTGAAATTTGTCATCGAATACAAATTCTGACCATTTAAAATTTGAGAAGGAACAAACATTTTTCAATAACTGCTCCAAGTTCAGATAAAGGAAGACGGTTGTAGAAAACTGAATGTCAATATAAAACTATCACATCTTGTGATATTAATCCTAATACACATTTTTTCAGAAGCACGTCTTTATTGAGAATAATAAGACTTCATTTGTTTTAGTCAAGGTTCTATATTTCGATCACTAATATTAAGAGTTGAGCGACCAAATTATGAAAAATAAAACACAAATACAAAAAGTCAAAATTTATTTTAATATACGTTTTATTTTAAGTACATTTTTATTGAGGATAAAATTTAGGGTCTGTTTGAGCCGGATTAAAATCTGATTTTAATTTAAATCAAAGTCAAACAATCAATATTAACCACATCTTTCATGGGTCCTACATCTTTTCAACTACACATTTCAAAAACTTCTATTACAATTTACTAGAAAATCTAATTTTAATCTCAACCAAACATCCTCTTAGTTTGTTAGCATAGCAGAAGAATGAGAATGAAAATTTTAATGTGTACCAAATATGGGCTAAAAATCTAATTTTAATCCCAACCAAACATCCTCTTATTTTGTTAGCGATGCTATTTTTATACTTCTACCAACTACCATTAAGAGATTTAATAACCATATTATATGAAAATGCAAATACAAGAAGTTAATACCAAACAACAAAAGCTAATTGTGAGCACAATTTCACAAATTAGGTCCATGTTTGTCTTAGATAAAAGTCAGATTTTTAATAAATTTTAATCTTATAAAATGTGATGAAAATTAATTGTTGACTTAAATTTAAATTTTAATTAATTTTTTTAGCTAAACCAACCCTGAGCAAAAGAGACTCCTCCCCGTATATGGAGTCTTCCTCCATCGTGAGATCGTCCAAAGATTGAAGAAAAAAAAAAAGTAAAAGGACATTAATGAAGCTAATTATTTCAGTCCAAATTGTTGATACAAATGTCTAGTCTCCATTTATGGTGGTTTGAACACACACACATTTTGTCCACTTGCATAAACAATGTATTTTGTTTGTGATTTTAATAAGAATTAAATTAGTTGAACAATTACATCATGTTTGATACACATTTCTCTCTCTTATTTTTAACCACATATTTTTCAATAAAATAACATTACACGCAAATTCAAAAAAAATATTATTTTTTAACAGCATATATTCTATCAAATCGCTATTTAAAATGCATTCTTGGAGGAATAACGTGCATCAAACATGGTGTTAGTTCATACAAGTCTAACATTCGATGATGTGTAAAAACTGACTATTAACTTGAATAAGTGTTATTTAAATCAGTGGCCAAACTAGTTGCCACATCATGGGATGTCAACTAAGATATACTTGTAGCATGATTGCATTAATAAATTGACAAGGAAAGAAGAATTATTCTACTTTGTCAGAAGATTTTTGACATCATCCTTGATAGATGTGTAGGTGGATGGAAATGATTGGATGTAAATGATGATTGTGTTTAAACAGTTCAATGATAGAATAACACGTAACATTATGTTAACATATTTGTCAATGAGATGGGCAATGTAGCATGATGGAGGAAAGAAAGTGTACTTTGTTTCCTGGGTACACACCACGTGTATTATAATATTAATTTAGGTAACACTACATATCATTAAATGAATAACATAATTTCATTTTTAAATGTAGTATAATGTCATATGAATTGATGTTCTAGCACTACTAATACTATCTAACATTATTATTTCTAAAAGTTATGTCTCAAATGCATTCAGTAGGCTCGAACAAGTTTTTTGTTTAAAAAAGTTTCAGATTTCTTTATTAAAGTTTATAGGAAGCTCATCTTTATTTAATTTGAGATGATAATACCCCGTTTTTAGTCACCATTTTTCAATATTTCGTGAAGATTTTATGGGTCTTAAAGTCAAGTTAAAAAAAAAAAAAAACAAAAAAAATTGATCGGTAAAGAAAAGGGATATTACTTCTACTAAAAGTTGCAAATTTGTCATTAACTTTTCCTAAAGGGAATCACAATATCTTCTAGTGCCTAAACCAATCAACAAAAGAACAAGAAATTGTCTCTTTTTCCTCACAAGATTTTCCATGAAAAGCCAAACTCGGCACAACTTAAATTTTGCGTGCTTGAATCCTAGGCTCGTAGCTCGTGCAATTCTCGATTTAGGAAAAAAAATAAAAAATTAAAAGTAAGATTCTACATGGGACATGCCAATGCATATGTTACTTACATGATGCCATATCAGACCATCTCAACCCGCTTGAAATCGCTGACAGGCAAGTTATTTAATTCACTATTAATGATGAGAACACTGAGCTTTAAAACAAAAACCAAAAAAAAAAAAAAAAAAAAAAACCTAACGAGTCACATTAACATACTAGCACATAGTGGTGACTCGGCTCGGTCCATATACCCACGAGCTCGCCGAGCTTGTGCTCGTTTGTATCACGGGTCTAGCTCGTCTTTTTTTTTTTAATATTATTATTATTATAAGAAAAGTCTTAAAAAAATAATAGAAAAATCATTGATTTTGGATGAGAGCTCATGAGATCGTCAAAAAACGAGCTGAGCGGGCTCGGGCAGACGAGCCCGACCAGCTTGGCTCGATTGCCACATCTACTATCACATCAATTTTATTGAGCTCTAAGTTAAATTATTTCATGAACAGACGAGCTCGAGTAGCTCACGAGCCGCTTTTTTACGATCGCTCGGCTCGATTGTCACCTCTACTATCACATCAATTTTATTGAGCTCTAAGTTAAATTATTTCATGTGAAGTGTTCAATATACCCTTTTTGATACTGTTTGATTCTATTATGTGTATAATTTTTTGACGTTATTACCTTTGATGTTATGTTATTAAATTCTCGTTCTATTTGTACTTTCTGGTGTTATACCGATAATAACTCTCCTCATTACATATTTTACATGAAAGAATAAATCATTATAAAAGACAAGCCCGAGCAGCTCACGAGCCGTTTTTTTATGACCGCTTGGCTCGATTGCCACATCTACTGTCACATCAATTTTATTGAGCTCTAAGTTAAATTATTTCATGTGAAGTGTTCAATATACCCTTTTTGAGACTGTTTGATTCTATTATGTGTATAATCTTTTGACATTATCACCTTTGATGTTATGTTGTTAAATTCTCGTTCTATTTGTACTTTCTGGTGTGATACCGATAATAACTCACCTCATTACATATTTTATATGAAAGAATAAGTCATTATGTATTCTTTTAAATGCGTGATAGTAGAGGAAATCAAGATACAATAAATGAAAAAAAATTATTACAGAAATTTATCGATTAAGGTATTATGGTAAAAATGCATTATTTGATGCTCCAAAAAAGTTTACTTTGTAATAATAAACTAAATATTAATTTTAATATATTCGACAGCCAAAAAATTAAAAAATAAATACAAATTATTAGATACCTTTGTAGAATATTTAATATGAAAGAGTAGATGGTATAAGAAGGTATTAAAAAGAAAGAAGTTGTAATTTTGTTTATTATATTGATTAGTCATGCCCAATAATGTGTTCTAAATACGCAGTGAGTGTTTATGTATGTTGTTTTTCAGTTTTGCAAAATAATGAAAATGTGTTTTCGTTTGGTATTTCTGAAAATGTTTTTTCGAAAATAATGATAAACTTATAACATAAAACTCAGAACACATTTTTCCGTTTTGAGTGTTTTCAATGAAAATTCTGAAAACACTCAAAACATGAAAAAATGAGTGTTTAAATAAAATTTTATTTTAATAAAAATTTAAAAATTTTTTAAAAAAAATCAACAAAATAAATTATAAATAAAATTTCAAAAATTTCAAAAAATGAAGATTGTAAAAAATGTAATATTCAAAATTTAAAATAAAAATAGTTGAAATTTTTAATGATTATTTATATAAAAATTCTAAAAAAGTAAATAATTGAACACAGATAAAAATATTCTTAATCAAAATAACTAATTTCATTTTTATTTCCTATATTTTTAAAAAAAGGAGACAAGTTGCTAGCAAAGAGGTAGTCAGCATTAGTTGTTCTTTATATATTTTTAACGAATAAAATATCAAATTTTGTTACTTTGGGAATGTGCAAAGTGCCAAAATTTAATTTAGTTTATAATTTGGACAAGCTTTTTAACTTTTCAAGAAAATGAAGGCATAAATCTTGAAAAGTAATTTTCTCTTTTTGGTAGATCACATATTTATTAATTATTTAACTTGATTTGTTTACACTTCTAGCTACAAAGTAAATGGATAAGGACACAAGTGGGAAAAAATTATAACTTAAACAGGAATTGAATATGATGCTGATTTCAATCCTTCATGTACTGTCGTATGTTACATGTACATAATATATTTATATAATAGTTTACATACACATGATGTGACGAAATATGATTGGTTCAGAATTCCTTCAACTAGATTAAAAAAACTTAACTACTCTAGTTTCGACACATCATCTGTATGTAAACTATTATGTAACTACTTCTGTACAAGTAACATTATTCATATACATAACATACTTATTTTCCCGTGAAAAAAATAAATTACAATTGCAATGACCTATAAGGTTGACATGTTAGAGAGTAAAAATATTTATTCTGTTTTTGTATATCTTCAACATTTACCTGGATGTACAAGTCATATTTATTTTTTGAACAAAGATGTGATATGTTGTTATTATTATTATTATTATTATTATTATTATTAAATGAATAGTTGAGGTGAAACTTATACATGTTTCACCTATTTATTTATTATTCTATAAGATGTAATATTAAGTGGTTCATAGATTTTGGTCCCTTTCCTTTGAGAGGAATTCACTGTATCTCTTTTATTTTAATTTTGTGGAATTTCATTATTTAATTAACTTTGACATGTTATGAAGGTTTGGTTGGCATAAAAAACAATTAATTATGACATCATTCAGACCCCAGAACAAAGAAACTCCGTAAAAGTAAGGAATCAAAGAAAAAAACAAAACTAAAGTTAGATGTGATACTAAGATTTATTTGTCTTTTACTTCAAATAACGATATTTTGCTCCATTCAAAGTTCCATCGATAAATAAATTATCCAATTTTTAGTCTTTATTGTAGAAATGTTCAACTCCAATTTGTACTATCGTATTCGCTTAAAGTGTCTATTAAACTTGAACTTCGATCACAAATTTACTTACTTTACAATTATCATATAATTAAACCCTATTTAAATTTTCTATATTACCTATCAAATAAAAGGCCTGCTAGGTGATCGAAATCGCTCAGGTAAGTGAGAATGATAAATTAAAAGGTGACCAAGAATTCAATATACAAATATATCATTATGTCATCAAATTAACCAGAAGACCAATCAAGAATTATATACTATGCCAGGAATATAATAATCCATCTTGTGCTCACACTCAATAATTCATTCTTGTAAGACATCCAATTTTTTTATGTTCAAATTACCAAATAATTTCCATTAAAATATGAAAAATTAGACACGGTTTAAGGCCAATCAATTTTCCCAAAGTGCCAAAATGAAATGAAAAAAAATATATATACTAGTAAAGAGAAGAGACAGCTCATGTCCCTCGTTACCAACCAAAAAATGGTCTAATCTAAGGTCCCAACAAAGTCACAATAGACCCTATTACCCCACCGGCACAAGAAGCCAAATGATCCATTCTTGAAAATATTCATGTGGGGCAATATGCATAAACCATAAAATACACCAAAAAAATAATCTTAAATAAGATGAAATTCATAAAATTATACTATTGATTACATACCATTCGATGCATATATGTAAATATTATCGAAATATTTAATTTTAGCATAAAATTATAAAAGGGTCGGCGCTTGGCTAGGAAGAAATAAATTATAGGCCGTGGATATTTTTATTACATTATGGTACCAAGTAGAAACAAAATGAGTTGACAGGCCAGAGGGTTTGAAAAGATTGACCTGTGTCATCTCCATCAAAGCAGAAAAACTTGGATACTCAGTCTCTTGTCCCATCTCATTGACAAAAAATTTCCATCGTTGACACCCTAGAAAAATCAAGAACTTCCACCGCATAAAAGTGAAACAAAAATTAATGGTGTTGATTTATGACTGCGATAAAAAGTATATAAATATCTCCATGAATTTCGAACAAACTTTTGCAAGCTAGTTTAATTAGCCCATTTCATGGAAATATTGTTCAAAATATATAAATATATCTATAGAGAGAGAGAGAGAGAGAGGAATCGAAGTGTAGTTGAGTTAATACTGATGATCATGGGAGTGATGGTACATTGAAGGGTCATGTCGATTCATGGCATCTCTTTGGTTGTTATGGCTGCTATCTTCTCCTTCATTCAGTTTGCGTCCCATTTGGGCTGCGCCAAGATTTAAATACACCATTCTTGAATCAAGGTTAAGATTTGCCATGTTTCCACTGCTTGTACTACTGCAGGCATGATCTTCAGTACTCATTGGCGGGTAAATAGAGGTGGAAGAAGGAGCACTTGCATTGCCCTCCTCGCGGGAAATTACCAAGGCGGCAGACTGAACAAGCTCCAGGCAAAGCCTCAACTTGTTTGGTTCGATGTGTGTGAGTCCGGGGACAGCCCCTTTGAAGAGAAAATCAGAAGTTAGGGTTCGAAGGACATCAAGGGGAGTGACACCATCCAAGGTTCGGACATTCGGGTCCGCATGGTGGTCGAGGAGGACCGCCACCATGTCCGGAGACACCATTTCAGCGGCAATGTGGAGTGGGGTTTTGCCTGCTGGGCCAGCGGGGTAGTTTACATCAGCTGCACCAAGTTCAAGCAATGCTTTTACCACTTCCCGGCTGCAATTCTCAACTGCATAGTGCAAGGCCAATGCATCGTCAAGATTAAGGCCTTCTCCCATTACCATAAGCTTAACAAGTTCCACATCAGAAGAGTCGAGGGCTCGTCTCATTCTGCGTATTTTCTGGTCTTCGAGATCAGCGGCAGCGCCGCTAAGATCGTGGTGGTGGTGAGGCATTAGGGAGCGACGGGCAAGGGATGACTTGAGGCGTAGCTCTTCAATCTTGGCTACAACATCAATAGGGAGGTGCTTGGCTAGAACTTCTGGTGGGAGGCCAGATTTCGCCACCAAATAGGAACAAGTAGTCCATAACTGGTGCATATCTTGCTTTCTTGAAGCTATCAAAACTTTCATTACATCCTCAATTGAGGCCTTCTCTACCATATTTGCCAATTGCTTCTGCATTCCAACATAAACAAATTAAACATAAAATTCTCAAAAAATGTCTTCCAACATTACATCTACAGTTCTCGTAGCATTTCAGCATTATAATGAGGTAAGTTAGGTTATTTGCACAAGATTTGATGAGATCACTGTGGAAGACATGACTAGAGATCAAAGAACCAAATGTGGAAGGTTTTGGTAGTGGATTATAAAGATAGTGAAATACACAATTCAAGAAACATGTTCCTGTGAATTGTGAAGTCAATATTGGAACTGTCAATTGACACAGCATTATTCAAGACAGTTTTAAGAGAAAAGGAAAAAGAAACCACGTTATTCATTAGTTAAAACAGATGAAACCACTGTTGGATCAGATGCTGCTGAAGAAATGAAGAGGAAGACTAGTTCTACAGAAAGGGAAAGTACTAGATTTCATTGAAATAACATTACCCATCAACAAAAGGGAAAAAAAAGTTTATTAAAACATAATTAGAAATTTTGATCAGCCTACTATAATACGATACTTTTTCTGCAACTTGATTTTCTTCAAAGTCACCTGAAAAATCTTAATCAGGTCACCTGAGACACAATTATCGTGGTTATCTAAGTAAATCAAAACCCACAAATTAAACTGTTGTTTACGGATCTTGCTAATTTGTTTCTCTTTTTGAGTGCTTGAGAGAGAGATTAGTATGAAAAATAGTGGACGTGGAAACAAGAAAACCTGAGTGAGCAAAGCGAGCTGTTCCACACCAAAGGATCTAGCGGCGACGAGGGTTTCAAGAGCAAGATCAACGGCTGCAGTGCAATGTGTGTGCCAACATCCTCTCTCGCCACAATTAGGCCTGGGCTCGTGCTTCTGAGGTACAACAGAGACTTGTCCACTGTACAAGAATTGCAGCATCAACAGGAAAACTTCATACCCCACTGAGTTCACCGGTATAACATGAGGGTTTCCCCCTCTCGGCGAGGATGCTAGTCCCCCGGCCTGGCCCATCCTGGAGCCAGATGCGTCTAAACCCGCCGGCGTGTCGGGCCCGCAAAAGAATTTCCTGAAGAAGAAACTTCTGGCAGCTAGGATACATCTGTGGGCATGGACTAAACGGCCCTCTACACTAAAAGTTACATCACTGAAAGCCTGGCCGTTGATCAGGAGATTGAGATAGTCTAAAGAGAGAGATCTTAAGGAGTCTTCAGGGGTCATGGCGAACTGTAGAGAGAGAGTAGGAAATGTTTTAGAGAGAGAGAGAGAGATTGCACTCGTGTGCGTGTTTCTGTAGATGATAGATATGTATAGGAGTAGAAGGTTCAGTTTTTAAGTGGAGGAGAAGAAGAGAGAGTAAAAGCTTGGTGGCTCGTTCATTTAATCATTCCCTTCTTCAACTCTTTGATGATTACTGTTATTTCTTGTAAGATTCACTCTCTCTATCTCTATATTATGCAGTGTAAATGCCTAAATGGCTAATGTGAGCGGCTGCGATTACTTTTTATAAACATGTAGTTAACATAAAATATATGAAATTTGATAAAATTATTGATAATTTGTAGGGTGGGTCCTTCATCTGATGCCTAATTACACAACAAGATCTTCCTTGGGATGGCCGTATTTATTTATGTATGTACATCCATATGAACATGTTTACTGTCACTCTGTCGGGATACGATTTATAATTTTTTTAAAAAATTAAAATATAAATTTTAATTATACGTCCATAATTATTATTTACACATTTTGTAAAATCAATTATTATTATTATTATTATTATTATTATTATTTCTTTTATTATTATTCCTATTTATAAAATTATCAAACATCAACTAAATAATTTTTGGAAAATTTAGCATAACCAGATGTTAATAGGTTGTCTATGCATAAGAACAACCCATTATACAATGATAAATAACAATATTCCATTTTATTTTTTCTAATTTTAATCTTGTTTTCTACTATCCTCTAGAATATTAGGGGTTATTCTCTTCGTATTTCAGTTTTTGATTTTGAGTTTTGAATTCATTTTGGATTTTGTGTTTTGAGTATCTATTTTGAGATTGCTGAAAACCTGTTCTTTTTCTCATTTTCAAAAATTATTTTCAAAAAAAAAAAATTTGGTTTGATTTTTACTGAAAACAGTCAAAACTACTTTTTTTGCATTTTTCGTTTTCTTTGTAAATTTTAAACTAGTTTTTGAAAATTCGTTTTTGAAAATATGTAAGTAAACGTGTTTTTAGTATTTTCGAAAACTGAAAATGGCCCGAAAACAGCAAAGTGAACATGCCCTTACTTGTTTGGTAAGAACACTATTAGTAATTTAGTACTTAAGGTGAACTAGCTAGATATAGATGATATATATATAAAAGAAAATGTCGTGTGTGAATTTCAAATTGATGCTTTAACGTATAGAGTTTGATCTCTCTACGTAATAAACATTAAATCTCATGCAGTGCATTTAGTAACATATAGAGATTAATTTAAAGTTCTTTCATTATGTATTAATGTTCATAATATAATTTAATCTTCTCTTTTGAAGGTTTTCACTATTCACGATTCAAAAATGCATGAACAACTTTTTTAATTGTGTTCTCATTATTTATAACAGTTCTAATTTCGTCCATGGAAATTTATTTTTACATTTAAAAAGTATGTCCATGTTTGGTGCATATTTTTGCTCCAAGAATGCATTTTTTGGTTGATGTGATGGAGAATGTGTACTTGAAAAGGGAGGAAATGTTATTGATGCGATGAAAATATATATATATATATATATATTAAACTGAATGTTACAAAAAAAGTGAGAATATGCAATTGAAAAATAATAACAAGAACAAACTTATTTATGTGAAAACCCTAGATAGATAAAGAGTTCATCACATATGTTGCACGACAAACTTCTCGGATTGAGCTAAATAGAATTTGGATTACTTTTAACATGGAACTTGATGAACTAAAGGGGAAGTTTATTTATAGTTGTACCTCCATTAGTATGAACTTTGTGAAGTCAAAATTCTATATAAAATTGACAATTTATTCTTACACTATTTTACCAATATTTTATCAATTATTTAAATTTTTTTTCTACAGTACATTAATACACGCGCATTTATCATTTTCAAATATATGCAAACTATTGAAGGGAATATTGCAAATATCATATTTTTACGTAACTAATACATAATAAAGATTGATGACTTTGCAACTATGTAATCGACTTTTATTGTTGGTACGCATACTAAAGGTAACATAAACATCGACCTTAAAGTATAGCGACTAATGTTATATATAATAAGTAATTCATGAAAGTGGGAAAAAAAAAGGGGTTAGCAAATAAGATATTTGTAATGACTCGAGCACCCTATTAGTTTCACAATATATTTTATTATAATAATTTTTAAAAAACTAAGAACAATTTAAATTGTAAATCAATATTTTCTCTTAATGAGCTTCAATACTCTCTCAATATAAGATGTTCTCTATTTTGAGGATTCAATATTTAATATTAAGTTAAAAGGGACTCTATTCTTACTTTATATTGATTACATTCTTTGACACACTCATTTTCATCTATAAATTAAAAAAATAAATATATCATTTTTATTTTCTCTATAACTTTTCCCAACTTTTTAGTCACATTCACAAAAAAATATTGTTTTAAGAATCATTTCTCAAAAATTCTTTATCTTACAAGCGCTTAATAATCTATAAATTCCAATACTCTATTTTCTTATTTTTTTTTTCAAATTATATTTGAATTAGTTGATCATTGATATATTAAAAAATATTTTAACTAAAAGATGAGGATAAGTCAATAAACATTTCTTGAAAAAAAGCAAAATTAAGTGCCAAAATAGAGATCATAATTCGAGTATATAAAAAAATTTACTCTCCAAATGATAAAATGTTCTTTATTATGCATAAAATGTTTATAAATCAAAAAGTGTCTTGAAGATCCTCTTAGAGCAAATATATACCAATAAAGTGATATTGATTCTAAAATAACTATAACGAGAAGGATTGAGCAAAAAAAAATGCATTATGCTTAAGCTAATCATCCATATATTCAAATTGTTGATCGGAATGGATTTTGATATGTCGGGTTTGGTTGATTGTTGGAAGAGCTATTGTATTTGACATTTGCGGAACATAACGTTTTCATAAATTTACTTTTAACATAATATAATGTGTACAAGTTAAAAAGTAGTGAATTTAGGGGGAAAAAAAGGCATTTTGAGATAATTACTAGAACACAACACCTTTTTAATTAATGAAAATAAAGGATGTTTTCAATTATTACTGTATTATCAAAATATTAGAATTGGATAAACAAAAATTTAATTAAATAAAATACCAAAGAATTGAGAAATAAATACATAGAGAAGAAAAAAGAAAAGAGTCACAGTCGGTTGGGGTCTCTTGGGACTGGAGCCAATTGGGCATGCTGCATGTGAGATAAGACTTCTCGAGTGCTAACTAGAGAAAAGGTGCTGGTTCATATTTGTTGCCAAAAATTTGAGCAACAAAAAAGTTGAAACACACTTTCCTATATTTGTAAAGACTTGTATACTTGACATCAAAATTCCTGAATAATTCATATCTGTTGAAATTTAAATGTGATTTCGTTATTTCTACGGAGATTCGAACACGATACATCTGATATAATGTTAAGATTTTACTAAGTTGACATGAATAATACAAATTCTATAGAATAAAAGATGACTCCTTTTTTACCATCAAAAATATTTTATATTTTTATAGTAGGATTCGTTTATATAGAAATGTATGTAATTATAAGTATTTGGTGTACGTTCATGTCATAATTGAGTGACTAAATCACTTCATTTTTTACCCGAACTTCTTAATATCATGCATTTGCTAGTAATTTCCGTAATTGTTGTAGCATTAATTATCGTACCCTCTTTAAATAATTGCATGTGTTAGATGTCCTTCACAATTGAATAAAGTTTCTTCGTAGGGCCAAACATAATTTTACATCAACCATACGTGCGCTTATAATCAAACTCATTAAACAATGAATAAGAAACATTTGGCGTGTAAAATTGGTTATAATATCGAGTTTATAGACCAACATTTTCCATTTTGATGAATTCGTTAAGTTTGCTTTAGAAGGTATACTTCACATACATATATCACATATGTGTTTTTATATAAAGCTAATTACCTAATTAAATTATTTATAATTATATTGTTAAAATATGAAAAATATTTGTTTGTTGATTTAAAATTTTGTTGAATGATTGGAGTGCAAAGCTATAACTATTATTTTGCCCTAACAAAAAAAGAAAAAAAGAAAAGAAAAGAATAGAGATTGATGGACAACACATCACTGACTGTCTTATGATTTGAGGTGTTTGGAATTGACATTTGAATTGTCATTTCAAGTACCCTCTTTTCCTTCCACCACTCTGAGAATGACCCCTCACTCAATTGTCTTCTCTCCTACATTTATCTCAGACTCAATATATAGATGATTGTCCGTATTTAGAATCACTAATACCGTAACACAGAATTACGTAACACTAAATGACTTTAAATAATAAATAAAATTAAACGAGTCACATAATTATATATTTAATTAAATTTTATATAGGGTAGAAATTAAAATCGAATTAAAATTAAAAAATTAACAGTTATTGTTGATTTTTATTAAACGAGTGAGACGACTATATTTTCAATTTTAATTAAATTTTGAGTTATATCGAACACGTCCATAATGTCATTTAAATTGATGTTATAACATTAATAATGTTAGATATCGTCATTTCTACCTACCTACAAACTATATATTAGCATTGGTATGTGTATATTTATGTGCCCATATTACTTTGTTAAATTCTAGCCTAACTATTATTTTCCCATTTTGGGGATTTGATTGAAATCCAGTTGGCACGAAATGATATAAAACTCGACCAATCCACACCTTCCAAATAATATAAGAGGATTAATGTCTATGTTGCAACTTGCAACTTCAGGAAATCTCAAAAATCCTAATCAAATTATTTCTTTAAACTCACTCACAAGAAACTATGAAAATGAAAAATAAAATAAAAAAATTGCAACATGCCACTAATAATCGGCTAATATTTCAATATTTGCATCCATCTGGTTTTTTTTTATATATATAAAAATATATACAAGATAAGATGGATGAAAAGTAATTTCTCCTCTTGCTCGTGCTCATTCGATACTTTTTTTTTTTTTTCTTTAAACGTAAATAGATCTATTGGAGTCCATTTTTCATTTTATTTTTATTCCTTTTATTTCATCTTTTCTTGATTTGTGTTTTCTCCCAAACAAACAAACTACAATTTCCTGATATTGCCTAGCTTTCCAACTAGATTGGTGGAGGACTATATTTTCTTTGCCTTGAAAAAAATCAACTCTAGATGGAAGTCAACTCTTGATAGAATGTTGGCACAACTTTATATTCAGTGGGAGATAAAAAGTGGACACCTGGGTGACACTAAGGAGGAAATTTTTCTATGGACACAAGTCACACCATTGTAAAGTTAAACAATGGTACCCTATTAAGTGATTTGTGTATTATACTAAATATGACAATTTGATAAAATTTAATTTGGTACTTTTATTTTCTTTAGTTTTGCCTACTTTGGAGTTATAATAAAGATTCTTGATTTGTTAGTTATCAAGTTATAGCAATCTTCCTCATTTGATTGAGTTCGGTGTCGATTTTGAAAAATATTACACGTTCGTTTTCTCATCTTTCTCTCATGCGCAAACATCCTCTCTCCGTCCCTTCAATTTTTTTAGTCATTGAATTGATGATTGGATATGGAGAGAGTTGTTAGGAAAAAAAAGAAAAAGTTCAATGGAAGAGATGAAAAATAATCATAAATACATACTCTTATTTTGTGGAGAGTAAAGAGTCAAAAAATTACTTCCCATTAGTGCATGGTGGGATCCTATATATAGTCAACCCAAGACCTTGAAAACCTTTAAAAATCTTGATTCTTGACACACACACACACACCCTTTTCAAATGGAAGGTCGGCCATCTTTTATGTGTTGAAATGATGGCTGACCAAAAAAAAATAAAAATATTTGGTTTGACAAAATTAAACAAGTCTTGGTAGAAATTATTACCTCACGACTCCATTGGATCCCATATATAATGGCTTAAAATCGACAATTTAAATATCTTCGTTACAAACATTGCATACCAAGATGCCAAGTAATTACATGTAAATATATATATATATATATATATTGAATTCTTTGTGCATATCATAGACGACGTGTTTTAAAATATAATACGGTGTAATTAGCTAAAATATGATTAATTTCGTAAGTTGTGATCCCCAAGTTGCAGCAAGTAGGGTCTCGAATCATTAGGGATGATGCGTTTTCTAGGGATAAGATATAGATGCTGTCACATAAAAATTATTTATTTATTTTTTTAATTTATCAACTTGCCCCATCAAGGTTTCCTAATTGGGGAAAAAGTAAAAAACTTAATAAGTATATTTTATTCGTGTGATCTAATTAAGAATAATTGTTTTCCTATTGCAGGTAACACCAAAATGTGACATTAATCATTCATATTTTAAAATTAATTAAATTCCGAAATGTTATTTTCTTTACCTTTTGGGGTGTAAAGTTACACCATTTAATTAAATTAGTGACTTTATTATAAAAAGAAGGATTGCTACTTTATATCGGGATTAATTAGTTACATATTATATATATAGTGCACGCGACAACCTACTAAAAGAGGAATTTCACCATAGTCGATAATTATTTCTAAAATTGGAAGGATTAATCTTTTGAGTTTGTTTATTTACTAGGTAACCTTTTCATATTAAATGTTAAATATCATATAAAAACAATTCTTATACCACTAACTTTGTCAATTATTATTATTATTATTATTTTTCTATTTTTTTTCTTTAGTTTGCTGATTTTCAAAGAAATGCTAGAATATTAGATAAAATCTTGCATGTATACTACAAGGACTAAATAGGGTTTGCAGTGCTCTCTCTCTCTCTCTCTCTCTCTCTCTCTCTC
>CAIGRF010360168.1:3338-16202 GCA_903798235.1 Fraxinus ornus | reverse complement strand
AGTACATAAATTCTAAATATTCCATCAATTCCTTAACATACTTACAGTGGTTAATCAGACCGACTATTTCAATGGCAATGGAATTCCGAATTTGTAAGAATAATCTAGCATCATCCCTCAGCCATGTCTGTTTAGTATTATCCGTTGGCGGATCCTCAGTTAGATGATTGTCCATAGAAATACTTCGTAAGTAAATCCGAACTGTCTTATACCAATCCAAATAATTTGCACCAGCCAACTTATGCTTTGTAATTTTGGACATCACCAAATGACATCAGTCACAACGACATTCTTCTGCTTGTCAGCCATAGCAACACAGTACAAATTCAAATAGCAAAGGTAAAGGAGCAGCCCGGTACAAACCTAAATAATCAAGCACAAATAATTTTAGCAGCCTACCCAAAGTATAAACAGGCCCAACAAATTTAAAAAATGAGGCAACCCACAAAAATTGAACCTGCAGTAGCCCACTGTAGCCCGGAGAAAACTGAAAATATGAACCAGCCCAAGCTGGAGAACGTGCGAGGAAGAAGACGCCGACCACGAAGACGAAAGATCAGCCCACGAAGTGAAAAGTAGATTCAATTTCAAGGACGAAGACGGCGATCGGAGAACGTGACTTGGGGATCACGCCTACTCACCAGCGACTAAAATAAAGAATTTGACGTACGTCCTAACAAAGTGTCAACTAGAATCGATCGACCCAAAGCCCTAATTGCGAAGAACCCCGCGAAAACCTGAATACCCAGAGTAATATTAAGGCGCCGAACAGCCGTCACGCTAGAGACAACAGAAAATCGAAAAAAATTGCAGATTTATCGACGACTTCTATAGGTAAGTGGCTCTGATACCATGTAAGTTAAAGGAGAAAATAATTTCTTAATATACATAGGAGAAGATACACACGCATATATACAGATTGGGGAACCTATATTAGGAAGTAGGAATCCCTATAATTAAGGTAATTCCTCTAATTGAGCCTCTATATAATCTTACAGGCTGTAGTGTATAGAGTAAGGGACGACGTACTGAACTTAGAAATAGGGATAAAGTGCCTAGTTATTGCACCTACCATAAGTCCCATGGCCACCGCACGAAGAATTGTTGGGATGTCGCACGACACTCCCACAACACAAACCAAGGAAGTGGAAGGCGCCCATAGAAAAATGCTCCGTACAGACAAACCCATCATCATGGGAATAACGAACAGCGTCGTACCAATCGAAGTGACCATCCAAGAGAGAAGGATAATGATATGAAAAGACCCAGAGAGGGCTAAAGGCAAAGACGAAGCCCCCTACAAACAAAAATCAAGAACCCATTAGGGAGACTGACATGATTATTAGAGGCCCACATGTTGGAGGAGAATCTAGAAACTCACACGGGAATTATGCTAAGGAAGCAAGTGATCATCCCATGACAAGCTCATAGTTAACCAATCTTCCACTGTAAGAGCAATTTCTCCAATTACGTTCACTCAGGAAGATGCGATGGGTATTATCAACACTGTGATGCTTTAGTAGTAAGGGCTGTCGTGGCCCGCAATGGCCTGAAAATGATGCTAGTGGATAATGGGAGCTCAGTTAACATCATCATTGGAACCACCTTTGATAAAATGAAAATAGATCATGAGTTGACCCGAATAAGCTCTCCTTTATACGGCTTTACAGGAGACAGTATCATCCTGAGGGGCAAAATCACTCTAGCAATAGAGATGGGGACTAAACCTCTGATTGCCCTACACTTCATGGAATTCTTGGTGGTTGACAACCGATCCGCTTATCATGGAGTGCTTGGGAGACCCGCTTTGAAGGAGCTATGAGCTGTCACCTCCATTCATCATCTTGTATGAAATTCACAACTGAAAATGGTATTGCCACAGTCCGAGGCGACCAACGAAGCTCTAGGTAGTGCTACTCAAATTCCCTAAGGAAAATGGAAACAAGAACCATTAATCTCATTGTCACAGACATTGACATGAGCAATGCTCCTGCACAATGGAGTACCCCTGAACAAGGGGAATGAGTGACTATTGAAGAAGGAGACGTCCTCAGTACCATTCGAACCCCTGAAGAAGGGGTGACTATTGAAGAAGTAGCTTACTTGGAGGAGCTGGATCCTCATATCATAGATTGCGTGCCTCAAACAGAACCTATGGAAGAATTGGAGGCCTTCCCAATAGACCTACAGGATCAATCCAAGCGATTGCACGTGGGGAGCAACCTCTCCATAAAGGTGAAGAAGGAATTGTAGGACTTCCTACTAAAAAATCTACATGTTTTCGCCTGGAAGCATAGCGATCATATCAGGGGCTATTTCTTCAACAGTCTCTTCAGCTGCGTCTTTATCAAGTTCAATTACTTAAGCTCCTTCTACTGGAGCTTGAAGCTCAGACTCATCCGCATCGTCCTCAAGGAACTCGACCCTTAGATCAAAAGTGTTATACTGAGTGTAAACCTCCATCCATTCAAATACTTCGATGTAGGCATACCTCCGCCAATACTTTTCGAAGCGCAGGTATGCCTATGCTAAATCGAAGTTGGCAAGGAATGACTTCTCAGCATCTATATTGGCTTATTCCACATTACACCTAATGATTTCCACTTCTTCAATTAGGATGGCTACTTGGGAGGTTAGCTCCCCAACGTTTCCCTTCAGGGCAGAGTTTTTCTCGTTGGCCTTCTCCAAGGCCTCAGCTGCCAAACACTGATGGGCATCGGATGTCTCCACCCACTTCGTCAACTAGGCCACTTCACTTTGAGACAAGAAACCTCCTTCCTCAAATTTTCTATTTTTTCTAAGGTCGAAGTGAGCATCACGGACTCTTCTGCCTCCTTTTTCTTTGACACTTCAGCCTCACCCTTGGCCTTATTTGCAGCCTCTTTAGCCTGAGAGGCTTTATTCACAAATTTCTCAATTTTTCATTGGATGGTTTTGAAGAAGGCCTCCACCTCAACTTGGGCCACTGCATCTTTTTTCTCCACAAAGGATTTCCACTTATCTATCCAGTATCTCTGGAACATCATAGTGGAGTCGCTCGAAGTCTTGGGCTTCTTTGAAGGATCCTGCCTTTGGGGTTTCGAGGCAGTTGACCTTTTTTATCCCCTAGAGGCCGTTACAATTGACACAGCCAACGGTTTCTCCCTCGCAGGCACCACGGAGTAAGGAGGACGGACGTCATTTAAGCTGTCCATCCAGGTGGTGGACACTCGAAACTTTTTCTTAAGCTCTTCCACTACAGCCTTTTGCCCTTATCTGCTAAGAGTCGTCCCTCCTCTTGGCCGCAGCCTCCTTACTGACCTTTTCGATCTTGTCCCTCACATTTTTCTCCCCAACGGATGAGGGCCTCATCCCCTTTCGGTCGAAAGTGCTGGTGGCCGCCGAATCCTAGCAATGTCGAGAGTGGATGGCCTCTTCTTTCCAAAATCTTCTACAGAGAGAAATTACAAAGTCGATACGAAAAGGTAAGGGTGTGCTAGAGTAAAACTTGAAAATAAAAGCTACATTCTACCTCATCTAGCCATTAAACAGAACTCCTCAAAAAATCATCTTACAATGATCAGACGTTCGAAGTCACGAGAAGAGAAAGGTTGGTGATAGAGTTTTGACAAAGTTACATAGTCACTCTCGTCTAGTTCGAAGCGTTCAACCGACCCTGCAGAATGACGGTAACAAAGTCAGCACGAGATATAACATGTCACAACAAAAAAAATATATAGGGTTAACACTCACTAGGTTCGGTGTAAGAGGTTGTGACTTTGACATGGGGAACAATGTCACCCTCGCATTCCTGCCACTTTCCCTGAACCCAGAACCACGTCTCCTTCTATCCCTTGATGGAGGAAGGTATACCTAAAACAAAAGGAGAGTGTGACCCCCACAAGCACAGGGAATGCCACCCCATAGAGTCTCCATTTCCTAATGACCTAGGTTGGAACGTGATGGGGCATGTCCTTGCCTAGGGCGGTTTCTTTCCAAAGGAAATAAGCCCCAACCAGTTGAGCCCAGGCATTAGGGACGAGATGGATGGGAGCCAGCCCGTACAACCTAAGGACGACCTGGAAAAAATGGTGCAAATGAAGGCTAAGTCCAGCTTTCAGAAAGAATTCGCTGATGGAAACGCAGCCCCTCCTCGGATAGTAGGCTCACTCATTAGCAGAGGGGGATAAGATTTCTATATCACATTGGATCCTATATTTTTCCCTAAGGTTGGCTAAGGGGTTGGGTCTACAGAAGATAGAATTTTAGCTGTCCCCAGGCTATACTGTCGTCTCCCCTCATACCCCAAAAAATAGAGGCACCTCATCTGGCCTCAATGGCCCTCACAAGGTCGGCAGTACTTGTGATTTGAACCCCTATTTCGTTAGAAATCTCGCTAAGGTTTACATGCTTTCCAGAAGAAGTAGAAGAGGCTATTGACATAGATTAATTCAAGTTTTACAAATAAAAAGAAAAGGAGAGAAAAGAGTTACAGTACTTAGAAGTTTCTTGAAGAAAAAGTCAACAAGGAAGAACACTTAGGAAAATTTCGAAAGAAACTTGAAAAATTCTCTAGAAGACTTGAAGATTCTGAGAGTCTGAGAAGCAAAAGGCAGAAATTCGTGCAAAAGTGAAAAGAATTACCTCTAAGATACATGCCTTTTATAGGTAGCCACACTCATCCCCATTCGTTGGATCTTGATTCGGGTCATATAACCATTCAATCTGAGGATTCAATCTGAACCACCCACTATATCTGTCGCTTCATCTTCAATGGCCTGGATCACAACATCTGCACCATGTGCCCTCGTACGTCTGGAATTTGAGGAGAGCATAGGGGACAGCCATCATTGCGCATTAAATACGACGACGGTTGCATGTGTTGAAAGTTGTACCGCCCCAGCTATTTGTTTTCTTAGAATTGTGCCATGATATCAAATCATTGAGGTACCCAATTAAGGGCGCTTCATATTTCTCAAACTCATTAAGATCAAGGAACGCTTTGTAACCATCGATCTGAGGTCTTGAGAGCGTTCGACCCTTCAATCACCACCGATTCAGACAGTGCTTCAGATAAATTTGAAGTCACTTCGAAAAATACAAATTCAGATCAAATTCCTTTAGTACACCCTCCTCGCAGCAATTTGAAAAGGCTCAGGAAGTTACTAACCACTTCGGACGACACTCCCAGAGGTTCAACATAGATCAACCCTTTCAAAAATCAGAAGTCCATGCATCATATAAACAATCATGCCCAGACTTGGGGGACTATTATTACTCCTCGTCCCCAAAGCTCAAAGAAAAGTTTCCACGTGGAAAGCCATTCAAGGGAAGGCTGACAAAGTTAGATAATGTAAAGTCAAACAAGAGCATCCCCATAGACAAACTTTTTATCTCAATTTTACTTTCAAGTTCAAGCATTACATAAATAATCATGCCTAGACTTGGAGGACTATTGTTATGCCTCGCCTCCGAGGCTCAAAGTAAGGGCCACCACGTAGAAAGCCAAGTAAACGAAAAGTCAACAAGAAAGTCAAATAAAGACCCATGAGGTCAAAATGTAAAGAAATCAAACAAAATCGAGGTCCTTACATTGCAAGGCCGAAGCCTATGCTGAGGCACTGCCTCAAAGATGAAGTACTACAACTTGGGCTGAACCATTGCCTAAGGAAACAAAGAAAGGAGCTGAAGCTCTCCACTTAGAGAACGACCTCAAAGATCTCTTCGAAGCTCATTAAGTCGATGCTGTCTCTAGTAATAGATTCAAAGATCTCTTAGAAATGATTGATGTAACATTTGCAATAAATTTTGTCAGTGTTATAGCCAAATATATAGAATGGTTGACCCCTTTTCAATGTATTAATTGCATGAGTACATAGTGATATGACACCCTAATTCAGGAGATGAGGCCACGTTGTTCTGATCCAACGATCACCACGTCAACCAAGATAGTATAAATAGGTTCTCTTTGTAAGAAATAAGAGGTTTGGCAATCAAATATTGGAAATATAAACTTAAAACTCTTGAGAAATCTACAGAAAACCCTTAGTAGAATATTCATTGGTTATCTTTACAATCTTGTTGAGCATTGATTTTAATAGACAACATAGATACCTCAATATACATTTTTATCTATCCTTCCACATATTCTCGTTGATTGTAACATAAGCTTCTTTGGTTTCCGTCCTACAATCGTTGTCAGTGCAATCGCTCTCATTTCACACCGCCAGAGGTTGAACACTTTTGTCTCTCGCTGCAAAGTGTCTCCCGCGTCATAATATACCGCATTATTATTTTAAAATACTACAAGCGTACGATTCGTAACAAGTAATAAAGTGAAATTGAGAATTTCGGATATCATTTCCACATGGATTGATTTAATTTGGTTCTAATTACCTAAACCTTAACCAAATCTATGAAAATTTAGATGATTGTAATGATTTACGAGTAAACTATAACTACTTTGCACTTTGAATTTAGGTTACTACTAAATGCAAATGAATGATCAAATGCAAATTGGATTCTTTTCTTATGAATTAAAAACAAGCACTAGGATCACAAATCCCCATGCAATGTTCACCTTGAGTCTAGTTCTAAAATATTGACAACATGCTTGATAGTATGAAGAATCAATGATCCTAACCTATCCAACAATATCTCCCCAGTAAAGTTGAACCTATTCGTGTAAACCACCCAACTATATCTCTACGATGAATGTAAATTCACAAGAATGCCTGTAGTTCTATGATCATTTAGAGATTCACGCAAAGTATAGGGGTATATCTCTATCCCCTATCGGACCCTACAAGGATTAGTACCTTGTCAAATCTATTCCCCTTCTCTCAAATGCATGAAATAGATCACTACACTCACACAATCACATGCATAGTAATTGTGGAAATAATAAGTGAATAAGAATCATTCAAACCTCAAAACATGTTTTGTCAAATATTGCAAAACTATAATTCAAAGTTTACATAGAAAGGTTCATCAATCTCCTAGTACAAAAATAACTAGCCTAACATGGAGAAAAGAATAAAATACGAAAATAATGTAAGAGAAGACATCACTAAATAACAATTACGCTTGAAAAATCGAGAATCTTGTTGTTGCTCTTTGAAATCCTTACCTCAAGAGCTTTTTCAAGATGTATTCTTGGGTTCTTCTATCTCATATAACGTATCTCTCTTCATTCTGTACGATTTTAAGCTTAAATATGTCCACAAGATTCTTTTCCATAAGTGGTTGAATGAGAAAAGGAAACCGAAAAATTCGCGTCAAACTTCAACCATGACCGCATTGTTCACAACTTTGGCTTCTTCTTTTTCCTTGCTTGCCTATATGTGACCACATGGTTAAGTCTACCATGAGGCCGCATGGTAGAAGGAACTTTCAATGTTCTTCAATTTGGTCCTCAAAGTTCATTCTCTCTTATTTTGGCCTCTTTTGGTTATTCGTTTCCTTCAATCATCCCATGCATCCCTCGAGTTGTAATTTAGCTCGTGTATGTCCTTGAGTTGTGCTTCTAGTTATCTTTTGGTTATTTGCACTTTGGTCCCTGTAGTTTCATTTCTTCCTTTTTGGTCCTTTTTTGCCAATTTATCTTACTTTCCACTTAGTCCCTCAATATAGTGCTACAAAACGAAATTAGATAGAATTAAGCCATATTCAAATGCTTGTATCAACAATTAGTCATAATATGTGGTCGAACAAGTGTTGGAAAACGCAATTATCAACTTCCCCAAACTTAGACTATTGTTTGTCCTCAAACAAGAAAATGACTCCATTCAACACAAAAAATGGTTTGATAACCTGCCGTATCTCAGGATTGGAACTCATTAATCAGCACAAATGGAATAATGTCAATAGCATACAATTTAAGATCAACCTTTACCTGCTGAATGCAAAGGTGAACTCATGTTAGCATATCAAGTTCAAAATTGGTTCATATCCAACCCAGAGTGGTCATGTTTTTCCTTTGTTTACTCAAGAGATGCACATACCCCCAAACTTATTTTTTTAACTCAATTTCCCGGGGTGTGTTCTAAAGTTGAACTCATTTACATCTATTCCTTACCCTCTCTTAGTCTGGATGAGCCGAACTATCACAAGTTCATATTTCAACAAGCAGGGACTCTATTATTTTTTATTACTTCAACCGTTAAGACTAAACTAAGCTACTTATCTCACAATAAAGGTGTAGTTCTAGTAACTGATGTCTTGGGGCTTAGTCAATGTATTTTCTCTTTATATATATATATATATATATATATAACGAGCTTTAGGCTGATGATTCCCAAGTTAGATGACCATAGAGCACCAGGTTTTAAACCCTTGCAGACTTAATCACTCAATCATACAGGCTCGAGAAAATATTTATTTACTATTTTTATTCACCAATGACTAGTGCTATGTCCCTTATTTTACAAACATTCAGCCTCTAAAACATCCCCTAATTTAAGACTTTCATCTCATCTTTATCTCATTGGCCGCCAATAATTTACACAACAATTGACATGCACAAAGCCCCTACCTATCTCAACAGTCCCTTGCAACGGTCTAAACACCTCCAAACTATGCTAATAATGGATCATGGTAAAGTTTGGCAGATGTTATTTGGATCTATTCACTATGTTCAACTAGCTTCTACAACATAAACCAAATCATCAACTCAAAAATGTAAACATGAGTGTCGTGCGTGAATTATGTCAAGTTTTACACAAACAGGTATTGATCAATCAAGTTGTGTACCACATCCTAGTTCCTAATACATTATATTCTAATATCCACATCATTGCTGATAAGGCTATCAAAACCCACACAAGCACACAACTCAAATTATATGTTAGAAATTAAGTAACTAAAGAAAACTGAAACAAACTAAATGAAAGCTGCAATAACAAAGTTGGATTTTTTTTCCATCACTCGACGAACACACGAAAAACAATAGATTAAATCAGTAAAGTAACACAATTATGATTATACCACTCCCCCAAACTTAGACTCTAACATTGTCATCAATGTTGGAATATAAAAAAACAAACGTGAAACAAACATATCTGAGGACATGTAGAAAATAAAAACATAGAGAGGGACTGGTACTCCCCTGATCAATATTGATATAGAGGTGGAAAGTTGGGACCCGTAGTGTCGTCTCCAGGTGGCGGAGGTACCCGAGCCAGGATCTACTGTATCAACTCAGATTGGTAGGAAATCTCGGACTGAAGACCCCGAATGATGGTGGTATATTCTCTAACCTCTGTTTCCATGCTACCTAGGTGACCCCATGTCTCATTGGCACGTAACTAAATCCCATTCACTCGATCGACATACATGCTCAGTCGCCCATTCATTGTGTTTATTTCTCGTCGAGCTACGAAGAATTCTCGACTGGCAGTAGATGTGAAGTGTTCAATCCGCATTGTATTTACCAGCGTGCCATTATCCTAAATGCCTACTGCAGACTTTGAATGTCTTGGCTAGAGCCGATCATGGTAGCAAACATCTATCGCAGTAGCTGTGTGTCAACATTCGACTGCGGTGGTGGCTATTCTTGAGGTAATTAGATATCGCACCCACGTCTCCTTGCATAGCCTGTTGCTGTCTTCGTTCCTCCCGTGCTAACTTCTCCCGGTGGTTCACTCGACCCCTCTCTTGTACCTCCAAAATGCTACACTTGATGAATGGGCTCGATTTCTCGAAGAGTTTCCCTGGTGGGATAGGTATGCCCAAGATCTTACAAATGCTACAGATCAAACTTAGAAATATCAAGGAGCTACGACAGTCATCCCAAACTCCTACTGCATGAATCTACTCATATATGAATATAGCAAGATCAATTTTGTTTCCCCGAACCAAATGATATAGGAAATCGGCCTTTGGATTTGTAAATGTAGTGCGGTGTGAGGTCAGCTCGATGTTCTACATATAAAGAGCCACAAGAGAGAAATAGATGGAATGAACTCAATTTGATGCCATTCCGCTGTCTGAAGTGGCCATGCATTTGCTCGTCCAAGTAATACCCCCGCTACTTCAGGCCAATGGAAATCTCCCGGGATAGGAACCACATTGTTCCATGATAGTTGGTAAAAATTTTGAATGACATCGGGCATAAACATGATCCATTTATCCCACACCCATGTCTGGTGTTGGTGCTCTAATCTCGCTGTTAAAATTTACATAAAGCTCCCTAACGAGACCTTCATATACAGGATGCGGTCGCTCCACTAATTTTTCCCAACTACAATTCTAAATCAAAGCGATCAATTCAAAACCTGGAAAGTTATCAAGCCTAACTGGTCGCTCACGGTGGATTACCCAATGGGAGATGATCTCGAAGTATTTGACACGAGCTCTATTATCCATAAATCGTAACACACCTCCTTCAAGTGCTTGTGTTCAGGCTGTACCCAAAGTGGAGCCGACCTTTTCCTCTTCTCTGGATGTGCATTTAGGAGGCATACGGTAACACAAAGAAAATGTAAGCATTTAAGCTATATGTGATGCATTAAACCTAAAGTGGAAGGGCGTGAAGAGAAGAAAAGAAAATAAGCACCAAAGCAGAAGATAATTATCTTAGAATGGAGTGCATGTGCAAAGTTACATGTGACATATAATTAGCCAAACTAAGTATAAATGAGGAAATGACACCATACGAGACAAAATATAGCAAGAAGGTGGATAGAAACTAAGACATGGCAAAATGTGGTGCAAGGAATGGGAGAACAATGAAAATGGGACAATGAGACACGTGTTCAACTAAGCAAGTTCGCCGTCGGACACCATCGGGAAGAATTGAGATTTTCCCAATCAACCTTTGGGTATATACAAGTAGGCATAGTAGTCTAATACACATCCAAAATTTAGAGGAAACGGATGTCAAATGAGTTAGAAAACTTGGGGCCAAAGTAAGTGACGTGACATGCCTTACGCCTACTCATGTCATGGCTTCTAAAGAAACTTTGGGTGCTAGGGTGCTTCAACTTATTTTGCAATGGAACTTAATACACAAAGCAATTCAAAATAGATAAGAATCATAGTAAATTCAAGAAAAAATGCAAATACATCACAAGTTGTCACTTAGACATTTCATCGAACACATAGGATGCACTAAGTTGGTTGAACACTTTTTTGAACACCATGGTTGTAATTCAAGCCAAAAATGAACCAACACAAACTCAATCACACCTAAACGAACATCTATGTCCTAAGTCCCAACTCCTCAAACAAGCAACAAGGACAATATTCAATGAAATGAAAAGATGAAAACAAGGTCTTACCTTGAAATCTTGAAAGAGTAGGAGAAATTTGATATGATGAAGATGCGAGTGTTAGTGATATGTGGTGATGTGCAAGTGAATTTGTAGTGTGTGTAGTGTGCGTGTGATGGGTGAGATTTGGTGTGTGCTCGTGTGTATATTCGGGTGTTGTAGAGAATGGGTGTGTGTGTGTGTATGTGACTTTAAAAATGAAAAAGAGAGGAGGGCAGTTTTGTTCCATGCGACCGCATGGAACAAAATGTCAGGGCCAATTTTGGCCCTGACTTGGTCCATACGACCGCATGGCTAGTAGTGCCATGCGGTCGCATGGACTACCAGCAATGCTGGTTTTTTTCCCTGAAGTTCGATTTCTCAGCGTTTACCCTTGGTGGCCCCCATTGCCTCGATTTTCATACCAACCATGTTTATATGAGTGAGATGAGGTGGTTAAACTTGAAAACTCCTGGAAAACATATTCAATCTCGAAAAAGCACATTTTTGGTTGATTTTCATGAAAAAAAAACCCGATTTTGAAACCCCACATGTAACCCAGCACTTCAACGATCCCACTACTTATCAAGACATGTTTCAAATCACTGTGTGAGTGTATAGGTAATGAATCTCACTTCAAACTCATTTCTAACTTTAAAAACACATGTGGATACCGAAAAATACTAGTTTGATCCCTTGACCCCAAAACATGTGACTTTTGCACAAAATTGATAAATGATCATTTCAACACCCCCAAACTGATTCTCGACATACTATAAACTGCGTGGGTTCATGCGTGGACGCTGAAAGGTTCCTAGAGATGATGAACTACCTACCATGCCTAAAAATCTAGAAAACATGAAAAATTTATAAACTGGTGCAAAAACAGAATAAATAAAAGGGAAAATATGTTGGGTTGCCTCCTAACCACACTAGTTATAGTTGATAGCTCAACTTTACCGTGGTACTTCATTCCGACTATGTAAGGTGGATGGTGGACTTTTCTTTTGGAAATTCCTCATTCCAATAGTCCTTAAGCTGCTGTCCATTCACTGTGAAGTTCATCTTGCTCTCATGATTGATCTCAATCGCACCGTACGGCAGAACTTTTGTAACCATATATGGACCTGACCATCGTAACCTCAATTTTTTCGAGAAGAGCTTGAGTCTACAATTATATAACAGCACTTTTTGTCCCACTACAAACTCTTGCCGTTGAATATGCATGGCATGCCACTTCTTAATGTGCTCCTTGTAAAATTTTGCATTCTCACATGCTTCCAACTAGAATTCTTCCATTTCATTAAGTTGAAGCAACCTTTTTTCACCCGCTACTTTCAAATCAAAGTTCAGGTTCTTAACTGCCCAGTATGCTCGGTGCTCAAGCTCAATTGGCAAATGACACACTTTCCCAAAAACCAATTGGTATAGAGACGTGCATGTTGACCTATGGTTGATTATAACTTTAATATTTTGATTATAACAAAAAGCCATTTTATTTACTAACATTTGATTTTGAGTGATGATAGTTCAATGTTAAACACGATCAAAAATTGCCAAAATGAACACATCATAAATCGGACTCGAAATGAAGATCAAAGTGAAAGTTAGCATTCGAGACGATAGTGATTTCCAT
>CAIGRF010360152.1:7247-19069 GCA_903798235.1 Fraxinus ornus | reverse complement strand
GTGCTTTAAGATCCTTAATATTTTGAGTTATGAATTTTTTTTCTTTTTTTATTTCTCTCTAAAGATTGCAATTTCACAAACTAAAAGAAAATTCAGTTTTTGCCATGGCAACTAACCATCACAATAGAGTAGAGTGACCGTCACAAATAGTATTACCATGGCCTAATAACGGTTTGAGACTTCTAGTGTTAAATGGTGTAACAAAAAGATTTTCCACGGTATATGGGATGTCTAAAAAAAAAATGTATTTGCTACGGCCTCACCACGATTTATGTATGGTTGTAGATAACATAGACGTTTGCGAGTTCTTGTGATTAATTATGATATAATCTCTTGTGTATTTTTTTTTAGGTAAAACATGATGATCGGAAGTGAAACTGAAAGAAATGAATAAAAATCAACGAAAAATTTGGATTTTCAAAGTTTAGGGACTAAATTACAAATTTCTAATAGGTTATTCGGACCACCAAATGTTGATTAAAGATCATACAGATAAGTTGGATAGAATTTGAAGCTAAAGGACGAAAATTGCACAGAAAGGGCTTAAGGAAATAAATGATCAAATTTGGGGACCAAAATGCACAATTTTAAAAAGTTGAAGTGGCGAGCGCGGCACCCTTTTTTCCAAAACTCGAGAGCCAGATCCGCCTAAGATGCGGGCGTGTTGGTCAAAGCATTGCGAGCGCATGGTGTCATTCTAACTAGAAATTTTACAGTTTCCTGGGCACAACTTCTTGGAATTCTCGCATCATATTAAACATTAAGGCCATGTTTGATTGCACTTCAATTTCATGGAAGATAAAAATTAAATTTCATTTTCCACATTTTTGCATGTTTGATTGCCCAAATTTTCCTTGGATTTGGGTTTTCATCTTTCACACATGCTCACATTTTCTTGATTTTTGAGGAAAAGTTTTTTCCATCACTTTGTTGGGAAAAGCTTTTCTAGGCAACTTTTTTATTTTTATTTTTATTTTTTTGCAATGAAAACAAATTCTATCTCCAATTGTAACAAATTATATTACTTTAACGGACAATTTTTATGAAAAACAAAGTCAAACGAATATCGAAAGATCCAAAATTTTAATATTTTTCAAGTGAAAAATTATACCAATCAAATACAATTAATTAACAATTTCCAGTAAAACAAATTTTAGACAATTTAATTCTCTAAAATTCATTTTCTCTCCACCCAAATTCCATTTTTGCAATCAAATGAACCCTAATTGTTGCAATAAAAAGGGAGAATTTGTTATTCTTTTGGGAGAATTAAGAGGCAATTATAATATTACAATATTTTGAAGATCCAATATTCTTGATTTTTTTGGCAAAGGAAAGAAGGCACGACTAAAGATAAATAAAAAAAATCATTGAAAAAGATTCAAAATTTCTCTTCTTCTTCTTCATTTATCAATAATCCGGGTGATGCTCTATCAATTAAACATGATTTCTTGTAATGCTAGTCTAGATTTCTATTCACCAAAATATACATGAACCCTGGTTATGAAGTTTTTAATATAATTTCAATATTTTGACGTCCAATATGTGTTTGTTTTGGATGATTTTTATTACGTTTAATGCTTTTCATTTACTTGATTATTGATTGGATTGATTTGTGAGTTTTATTGTTATTGAAAGAGAGAATATGATAGATTACACTTATAACCACCATTGTGATGTTCGATAAATGATAAAAATATACCCTTGTGCTTTGTATGATTTCAATAGACGTTCTGGTATTTTATTGCATGCTTTCATGTTCATTTTTCATAGAGATATAAGAAGATCACATGAGAATATATATTTAATTCTACTCAAAAGATATTATTAAATAATTGAGAAACATTATCAACGAGAATGCATACATATTATCTTAATAATGAATTGATTAAAATGGAGTAATAAGGGGGATTCAAAGGCATAGTAATCATTTCATCTAATCTAAATATACAAAAGTTTTAATAATTTGCTCATTAGAATAGTTAGTTTAATTATTTAATTAGTATAAATTCTTCATATAAATTTGACTATTTGATTAGAGTTGGTATTAGTTGAATTTAGATTAAGTACATAGTCCTCGTAAGAATAATACTCTATTTATTATTTTATTACGTGTTCACGATATCGTGTACTTGTGAAATTTCTTACTATCGGTTGCAAATAATGTATCCTAAATAGTAGTTATATACCATGGACAAGTACCGTGGTAAATCGTTTCTTCCGCGCACCAAAGCATGTCGCCGTCTAGGGCAGTAAACCAAGGAATAAACTCTATTTACCATGGCCATGATGCCTGTTATAAACCAACAAAAAAAATTCAGAATCGCTTTGATTCCACTTTATTGAGAATCCGGTCAAATAATTAAAGAGGAGAAAATATGGACAATATAAAATTAATGGATCACACAACAATCAAGATTTTTGTTAAAGAGGAGTATAATTTATTATACCAAGAAATTAAATTTTTTTAATTCTCAATCTAGATCTAAATAATTTTCTCAAATTTCTAATGTATATAACAATGATCTAATTTTATTTTATTTATTTATTTATTTATTTTTTTAACGCGCACCACGGTCTGAGTGTTGCCCCCTCATCGCATTTCTATTCAACTGATAATTTATATCATAGTATTTTTGGATTCTTATGCAGGATTTGCAATTCATAAAGCGGACATTTCAAGAAATCAGATTTTTAGTTCTCAACGAAATGATAACAGCTAAGATTAATCATTTATCAGTATTTTTTTTAGTAATTATATTTCCTAGTAAAATTGCCGTTTTCTATGTTGATGTTACTAAGTCCAAACTGCTATGCAAATATTAAAAAACAACTTGTCTTGGATAGGATAGTTTAGTATATATAAAATGTCATATTCTCTTATGTCATCTATTGTAAGTGTAATTTTACAATTATTCAGACTTTCAAAGTGAATGTTTTGGAGCCCATTTGATTGAATGGCTAGTTAATATTGGATATGGTAATTAGCACATAACGTCTCTATCTATAATTATTATTGTACAAAACGCTCACACCTCTCATTTATTTTTTTGACATTTTCACAAGTGAGGGGCCTGTGCATAAGTTGACGTATGTCCACTTTGAAAGAACAGGTGCCCATCTTAATCCTTCAAGAATTTTTATCGCATTTCCTGAATCAAACTCAATACCTCTTCTTTATACTAAATAATAATTAATTCGTTGATTTGTAAATGAACACCATCAAATGAATTGGAGAATAGCTCTCTACAAGTTTAAATTTTAATAATTCAATAAAAGACGTACTTTTATGTCTGGGAACTTTTATAAAACCTAAAACACAATTGGGTCCAAATATAATTATGGAACCGTTCGGGTTCGGTTTCGTTCGGTTTGGTTCCGTACCATAATTAATTTTTTTAACATTTACAACAATACTACATAAATATAACTAATGACATGTTTATTCGTAGTTTCGATGGACAGTTGGAGAGAAGAAGTTTGACTCGGTAGTCGGCGACTTCGATTTGAGCATGTAGATGTATGTCGGGTCCAAATATAATTATGAAACCATTCGGGTTCGGTTCGGTTCTATTCAGTTCCTTATCATAATTAATTTTTTTTAATATTTACAACAACATTACATAAATACAACTAATGACATGTTCATTCGTAGTTTCGATTGACAGTTGGAGAGAAGAAGTTTGACTCGGTAGTCGGTGACTTCGATTTGAGCATGTAGATGTAGGTTTTCAATTTATCAAATGATTTGGGGTTAGTCGATCTGTGTTTACCGAATGAAAGTATGAAATTGGAAAGGGAAGGATAAAAACTTAAAAAATGCCTAGATCTTGGGCTAACAATGAAATTAATAATTGAGCAAAAAAATTAAAATAAAAAAATTGAATTTAGAAATTGGGTTGAGCTGTACTAGTTATGCATGGACTTGGCTTGGGAGTTGGAGCATTAATCACTAAATTAGTTAATTTGCTAATTTGTTTAGAAAAAATTAAAATAATTTAATTAATGTAATATAAAAAATAAAAAAAATTATTTAGATTCGGTTTTTGATCTAGAACCGAGAACCGAACCAAAACACATCGGTTCTCAATTCAAATACCCGTTCGGGTATTTAACTTATGAAGAACTGCTCGGTTCGGTTTGGTTCGAAATTTCTGTCCAGTCCTAAGTAAAATTGCTCTCTTAGTGCCAAAACTTCTATCAAAATATTAATTTGACCACAATTAAATAGAACATGTAGATATGCCCTAATTAAATGAAACAATATAAGTAAATAATAAACGTTTTTTCATCCTTGTACTGGCATCAAAATACTAACCCCTGCATCGAAAGCAATTTTTCCATCAAATATAATCCATGAGAGGCAGCTATGTGAAGCGGGTTCGGTGATCATAGACTATAGAATTTGGATCGATGTAAGGATGTTAGTTTGGCTCGCCGATTCAGAGGACCCGTGGCTCGACCCTAAAAAACCCCGAGCCGCTCTAGAGAACTGAGCCGAGGTCTAGTTGAGCTTTATTTTTGGCATCGGCCCAAGCCTGAGCTGGCCTGTGTCACAGGCCATTTTGGCCAGTGTTTTGAAATGCAGGTTGGACTAAGGTTTTTTTTTTTTAAAATATCTTTTAATGTATTGTTAAGTCATAATTATATTTCCATGAGCCATCAAATAGTTCCTTCAAGATTGCACACAATCATATTGTTAAAAAAAATTGAATTTCACACCTTACAGAATTAAAAAAAAAAAGCCACAAATCAGTTCGGCTCGTTTACCTCCCTGGATAGATGCCATTTGAAAACACACTTCTGAGAAAATCTAAATCCCCTCTCCCAGTTACCATGGACAAGAAGCTACCAGCATTATTCATCTTCATTGAGGCCTATCTCTAGAAAGTAATGATTCAGTCGTGTCGATTCTTAATGTCTTCAAACAGGGTTGTGTTTCCAAAATTATCTGTTAGGAGAAGCAATTATGGATTGTGCTCCAGCCTCCAATTATATGTTCCAAACCATATATGTAATGTCAATCAATAACTCCAAATATCCACCTGCATCATTGACATATACACCTTCTTGGATGGGGAAAAGTTTTGGGAAGGTACGTTGATTTCAGAATTTAATGGGCATAAGGACACGAAATGGCCGACTAACATTGTTTGCATTGTATTCTTCAATTCCCAACCTGTTTATCATTTTCTTCTTTCATAAGTGCATCTTTTAGTTGATATATTCCAACTTGGCTTTCAAGAAGAAAACAAAATCATTTAATATGTAATAATTCTAACCTACTACACAACTTGTCTATTGATTCCATTGCTTAATTGAATTATCTTAATATGGATATCATCATTTTCCTTGGGTAAAAGTCTACTTTCAACCAACATGCCCAAAAAATAAAATGATTGATTATATTGGAATTGAGAAGCCAATTATATTTAGAGATGTATTAGTTGTCAATTATTTCAATTTCATCATACTGCATTTGTGAATACATTCTCTCTCATCAATCTCTTTCTTTCTCTCTGTTTTGCCTCAAACCAAAACACGCAGAGGGTACAAATGGCTCTCTCTTACAAAAATCTGTCACGTCTAGTCACAAGCCCAGATCTCCTTCCCCATCTGCAAGATTTAAAGCTTGAAGGAGGACAAAAAAATGTTAGCTTTCAATGGCTCGGGCCACACTTTTTAGTCTTTCTCTGCTATGCAACAAAATTGTGCATGTGCTCTAACTACAAGAATTACAGATTTTGTGATCTGTTGAAGCGCCTTGATGATTCAGCCTTCGATTGCATCTTTTATGGCGAGATTGAACATTACAAAAAATTTAAAGAAGTTATTATTTCTTTCATGCCAGAGCTTAGGGAGTTCTTTGCAGTTCAAAAGCTGCAGCAACTGTCTGATAGTGATAGCACTCCCAATACAAATGAACTTGTGGCAAGCTTCATCGGCTTTCTTGTTGAAACTATTGGGGAATTACTGAATTGTGGAACGGATTCGAATGTTCTTGTGAGTAATCAAGTGAAATTTCTTTTGAAGAAACTGGAATCTCTCCTCTCTTTTGTTGTGGGTACACCAACGCAACTCACTGAGCAAGAACAGAACAACAATATAATGACAGAAATCGAATCTGTAGCCAATGAAGCAGGATTTTTCTTGCATTCGTTCTTTTTCACCACAGAACTTGTTACCGAGACCGAAATGTATCTGACACTTACTTCTCTCGTAGGAATGACTGAGATTGTGCAACTGAAGATAAAAGATTACCGTATTGCAGTCCCAAAGCAGCCGGATTGTGAAATTGGAAGCCTACAAGTAGCAGAAAGTCCAAGTGAAATACTGTCCGACGAGAAAAGAGTTCTCGTGACAGAACAAATTAGAAACCATCTCCTTCAAGGACCAAACACCCGCCAAATTATTTCCATCGTTGGGATGCCTGGACTTGGAAAGACAACATTAGCAAAGAAATTATACAATGATTCCGAAGTTCGCTCCCATTGCCATTTTGATATACTTTCCTGGTGTGTTGTGTCTCAAACTTATAAAAAGAGAAAGCTGTTGATTGACATTTTGAGATGCGTAAGTGACCTTAATGAAGGCAAAATTTCAAATATGGAAGATGGAGATTTGGCCGATCGTCTTTACAAAAACTTAAAAGGTAGAAGATACCTCATTATTATGGACGATCTATGGGATAAAGAAACATGGAATGATTTGAAAAGATTATTTCCAGATGACACAAATGGAAGCAGAGTATTGTTCACTAGTCGGCTGAAAAATGTGGCATCGGAACTTTCACATGTTATCATTGAACCTCCTCCTCTGTCACAAGCTGAATCTTGGGATTTATTAGAGCAGCAGGTGTTCAAGAAAGAACATTGCCCTCAAGAGCTGCAAGATATTGGAAAGAAAATTGCAACAAATTGTGATGGACTTCCGCTTTTAGTAGTGGTTATAGGTTCAGTTCTTTCAAATATGGAGAAGAAGAGAAGCTTATGGCAAGAAGTTGCAACAAGTTAAGTTCTTACATTACCAGGAAAGCCGATGACTACATTCCCATATTGAAACTTAGTTACAAGAATTTACCTATTCACTTGAAGCCATGTTTCCTATATCTTAGCGCATTCGAGGAAGACGAGGAAATTTCAGTTCGGAAGCTATTATTACTATGGATTGCAGAAGGTTTCATAGAGAAAAAGGAGCAGAAGAGCCTAGAGGATGTAGCCGAGGAATATCTTGTGGAACTAATTGATAGAAGCCTGCTGCAAGTGGTGAAAACAAGATCTGACCATGGTGTAAAATCTTGTACTATTCACGATCTAATACTCGATACTCGAAATGTGCTTGAAAACAGCTGAAGAAGAAAATTTTCTGTTTGAACAGTAAGTTCACTCACTCTCTTTCTATATCCTTCTAGTTTACTCTTATTTTCCAATTTAGCCTACTTACAATGTTTTATAATTTGTGGTAATTGTGTCAATGATGCTATTGTTGCTGATGGTGGTTGATGTTGTTAAACTGGTGATGATCCTCCATGTTCCTATATTCTACTTCTTTAGTCAATTCTTAATATCTAAGCGTCGTCGTCACTTGTGTATGGACCAGTCTCATCATCTATCTGAGGCCTTATCCATCTATTACAATCCAGAAAAAAGTAGGATCTTGGATTTGCCATCCATATATGGCGAAAATGTTCAAGTGGGAATCGCAATTATGCCTGACTTGAGGTACTTGGAAATTTTTTCATTGGAGTCATCAATAGGAAGATTTCAGAACCTAGAATATCTTTTTGCGAAAATGGGAAAAAATATACCAACTTACCTTCTCAATATGCCTAGGTTGAGACATCTACATGTAAAAACCCTCACAAGATTCAGTGAGAAATCTGATAGCTCTCAAAAAAATAGCCTACTATCCCTTTCTGTTGTTTCAATTCTTGGTTCCGAAGATGAAGAAATCTTGAAATGTTCACCAAATCTTCGTAGGCTGAAATGCGTTTCTCCATCCTATCACTGTCCTGATCTCAACTTTCTTACTCAACTTGAATCACTGAAAATGATATGCAAAAGTAGGTTCAGAGGTGACTTAGTGGTAAACTTCCCCACGAATATCAAAAAACTTACCCTTGTTGGGATGAGTTTACATTGGAAAAAGATGTCATTAATCGGGACATTGCCCAACCTTGAAATTTTGAAATTACATTGGCAATCCTTCAAAGGAGAAGTCTGGAACACAGAGGATGATGAGTTTCAAAAACTCAAATTCCTTAAATTAGATTTCCTAAATCTCAAACAATGGAATTCCTCATACAGCCATTTCCCTGTACTTGAACGATTGGCATTGCGATTTTGCAAACAATTGAAGATGATCCCTTCTGAATTTGGCAATATTTCAACACTACAGAAGATTGAGGTACGTTTTTGTGGCATAGATGTCGAAAAATCAGCTTTTAAAATTCGTGAAGAGCAACAGGATCTTGGAAACGAAGAGTTTGAAGTAATCACCTCTAAGATGCTCTGATAACTTGTCAAGTAAAGAGAGCTCATGTTTCTACTGGTGTTAACACAAGTAAGTTAGAGCTCATCTCATTCTCCATTTTTCAGACAAAAAAAAAAGATCATTTTTACTATTTAGCTGATTAAATTTTTTCTTCCTAACAGGAAATTCCTTGACATACAACGTGCTGGTAAGAAAAGATGTATTTTTGGAGCTCCATGTCAATTGCTATCCTTTTCTTATTCATTGCCAGTTGTTTTGTGATGGAAGTGAAGTGTGTCTTCTTTATTGTTACTTGTGTGTAAAATTAAATAACGGCTCGATCGCCAACTGCAATATACTTTACTTGTTTCAGCAATTGCCAGCTAGAAACTTTGTGCCTTTGTTTTGTTCAACTTTTCACAATAGTAAACGAACTGATTTGGTGAACTGTGCGTATAACTTGCTCGGTGTGATTTTTTTTTTTTTTTTTCCCGTAATTTCATTANCAAATCTTTGAATTCAAGTGATGGCTTACAACCTTCATTATTAGGTCAACTTTCATCATGTCATCTCATATCACCTTGTATGCCTTGATGTGTGTGAACTGTTAAACAATTCAAAGAAAAGTAAGGAAAAAAAGAGAAGCTAGGGTTTTTCTGCATAATGAAAAGTGAATACAAAACTTAAATATAAAGAGACTATATATAGTCTAAAATAAAGGAAACTAAAAAGACTATTCTACTCTTAATAAACAATAAAATTAAATAATACTATATTTCTTAACAAAATCAATTGAAGATAAATTATGGAAAGCAAGACTTCAATAGTTGGGACATGAATTGGATAGACTCAATATATGTTCATCGATTAGCTTAGAATAAATATCAATAAGCGAAGGTTCAAGTCTAGAAAACATCTTCATCTAAGCATGAGTTTGAAGCTTGTAATTATACGTCTTTTCGAAAACTTCATTCATTTAGCAATTTCTAAATCAACAAGTCTTGACTTTTGTAGAATTAATCCGTGATTTGAAGGCGAACAAAGCAAAATGAAGAGATTTTGACAGTGTTATAAAATGCGTAATGCGTGATGATGTGTAGAGGTCAAACTATGGGTTATCCGAGCTTAGACGAGGCATATGTGTAAAAAACGTAAAAAGACGTTTTTTTATTTTAATATTATTTTAATTTTTAATCAAAAAAAAGGGAATAAAAAAAATATATAAGAATGTGGGTAAATATGGCTTTTGTAGCTACATTAACGGCCGTTATAGATGGAATATGTTTATAGGGATCATGGCTGCCCAAAAACGAAAGGTCGGGGATAGGACTGGACTACCAGAATTATAAGAACGAGGATAAAAATGAAAATGCTCTAAATGTTGTGGATGGCAGCTGCAATTTTTCCAATAAACAAATAAATACATTTCATTTTATTGGTTTAAGTATTACCATTTATTTATAAAAATTGTGTGTGTGAAAAGTAATTCTACCTACATGAAGAGAAGTGTTTGATTATGCATCTATCAACATATCTTCTATCTAAAAAATTGAGATCAAAGTCAATAATAATTTTAATTATATACTTCATGGATCAATAACTTTTATGAGTTTCTCAATCATATATTTCATCTACTTTTATTAAAATCTGTTAAATTTTTTATAAAAAGTTATCAAATAATCCTTTTCTTTATGAGAATTTGTCAGTAATAAGGTGTTTGTTCTACAAGATTTTTTAATTATGAATAAATGTTTGATTATCTAACTACTTAATATTTTTTTTGACTTAATTCAAGTTGGTTTGTGGGTTATTAAAAAAAAAAAATATGTAATTCAAGTTGCAACGTAAGATTTTATCAATATCAATTGATAATATATTCCGGGAAAAATTCACAAATCATGCATTAAGTATGCCACAATTCAATTTTCAAATTTTAAGTTTCAAAATTCAAAAGTAGGGTATTAATTAATTAATTAAAAATACTAATGTCACAATTAATAGTCACATGTGTTATTTATTGATCACAACGTCACATATTATCTCATGGTCACAATCAAAATTTTTGATAGATTACAATTTATTTCATCGATTACAAATCAAAAAATGTATAGGTCACAATTTATTTATCGATCACAAATTATTTAGTCAAAAATTATCAAAATTTTAGGTTACAAGTAAATATTTGATCACAAATTAACCAAAACATATCGCCACCACCAACACTATCGCCACCGCCACCATGGCCACTTGCGACCACCCCCACCCCGCCATCGTCGCCACTACCACCAACAAAACTATCACCGCAAATCCACTGTTAACAAAAACAACTCCAACACCAAACACATGAGAACCACCACCACTTCAAAAACCAACAATCCAAAAACACCACCAAGTGTAGCAAACTGCCACCATCATTGTTCTCCAACGGTAGAACTCAAAACTCTCCATCGACGATGGTACAATCTCTACATCAGTGATACAGATCTACATCAGTGATACAGATCGGATAGAAGCCGCAACGCGCAATTGCATCCTTGATCTTAGATATCGGCGTTGCAACTTCCCTATTTTCAGCGAGATGGCGATGCAATTTCCAGTTGCAGCGGCACTCAAATCTCAGATCTCTAGCAATCTGGCATTTAATAGGGGCTTCAGCCTGAGCGAGCCGTCAGTAGTCATGACTTCAAGGTAAGCGGCCGCTGTTGTGAATTCAGTAGTGGTCTTCGGCAATGGGTACCGCCGGGGTAGATCCAGACCATTTATCTTGTGGGGTCAAAAATGAAAATTCAAAAATATTTAGAACTACTTATCATTAACGAAAATAAGTCAATACGTTATTAGAATTGTAGCCAACGCGTTTTCATACACTGAAAACGTCGTATAATTACATCGTTATCAATATTATTAAATACATCGTTTTCAATATATGCAACCAAACTATCATTTAACCATTGATATCCCATCCGACTACGCAGTTGATTCCCTTTCAGCCTACAGTTTTAGAATATATTCTTTTTATCTCTAATATATTGCTATCCTATTCTCTTTGAATGTATGTTTGCGGTGTCTATTTTTTATTACATCTTTTTTGTTGATTTTGATATTTGGCTCGTGTGAAAAGTAAAATAAATGGACAGCAGCACGTGTGTTATAATATAATTTCGAAATTCAAAATTTAATCAGTTTAAATGAAGCTCGAAGAAGCAGTTAAATTTTAAAATTTATGTCTTCAGATGAACTACTATGCATTGAGGTACATTAAGGATAAAAATTATTATTGTTTCAAACATGAAATAATACTAACAAACAAAGGTTTAGATCATTCATTGATAAAAAGTCAATGCTTTATG
>CAIGRF010360099.1:30669-41827 GCA_903798235.1 Fraxinus ornus | reverse complement strand
TCTTATTTTCATTTAATAAGCAGTAAATTGATTGGTTTAAGTTGTCTGAGAAGCTTACTAACCGTGTAATAAGGAATTCGTCATCCAAGCTGGTGATGTTGACTGACCTGGAACCATTGAAGATTGGACGTCAAAGGGAAAACATAATAATAAACTTGATAAAAGGTATGATCTACCTGAGATCTCCATAAGTTCTCTTTGAAGTCGTTTAGTATTTAATGTGCCATCACTACTTAAACTTTAATTCTTGTTTTCCATTCATTTCAAATTAAAATTGAACCTTTGTTTAACTAAAACTCATTCTGAATTTAGTTTTACCCAACAAATTGCATGTTGCTATACTCTGGATCTGCATGTAACCTATTGAATTTTACTCTTTTGGAAGTGGATTAAGTTTTTCTACGTTTATAAGTTTTGTGGATGATGTGCTGGTTGGGGAAAATAGAAGCATTAAGCATCTTATTCTAAATTTGTTTTGAGAACCTATATATATATATATTGTCATTATATAATTTATTGCTCTGGGATCACGATATCTCTAGGAATTTCTAGGTATTAGAAACCTTTCATTTTGTGATTAATGTATTTTCATCTATTTTTCAATTACATATAGATTGTTATTTGAGAGGAAATGAAGGTATTTGGTTCCAGAAGGCAAATTCTTAACGAAAAGCTTGTGAAAAACGAACTCAACATGTTGAGTTCAAAATAATAACCTTATCTAATGTTGCTGAATGCTTTCTATATGCATTTCTTTGTGCTTTTATGAATGTAGTCCAATGATTACCAATTTCATTCCTTCTTTGCAACCAGAAACCTACTGCTAAAAATACATTGGACAAGATAGTTTCAGGTTATCAATTTGTGTATTATTTACTTCCTAATTGCACTTCATTGGGTTTACTCTTAACACTTTTTAGTATTTTATATGAACCTTTGATTCCCTTATTTTAGTTCTACAAACCATCTTATCTCATTTTCAGAACATCGACAAAGTGGAATGTCAAAAAGACTTGCTCCTTTAAATACTCTAATAATGAATATACGTGAAGTTTTTCCATTTATGTGCAGATCAAACTTTACTCTTTGGTAGGCAAGGTATCAAAATTATATGATGTGAAAAACAATTGCAGTAAACTTGGGATATTGCAAGAAATTAAGAGATTATCCATGATTGTTGAAACTCAAGTAAGAATTTGTCACACTTTAAATTTTTTACTTCTCTCATGTTCTGACTTTATGTGAAAGCCATATGAATTTCTCTGTTCACAGTTTAATTTACTGAAATGAAAAATATTATACATGCATGCTTCTATTCTAAGTGACAATCATAATAAAAAAAAAAAAATTCACTTCTAAATGCTTTTGATCATGTACGTACTACTGAATCCTAAATGGACTTTCAATTGTAATCGTAAAAAGTACAGAATTTGCAATTTGAAACACTTTCTCACAATACGTTAATAAACCATGTCATTGGAAAACAGTTTGTTTATGATTCATCAATTCATTATCTCTAATATCAACTAGCATAATTCGTACTTCTTTTGATTTAGTCTTTCATTCTGCCACTCATGTTAATCATTAATGTTACCACACATTTTCATTAAATCAAATCACCTTAGTAAGAAGAAACATCAATGCCCAAGAAAACTAGAAGGGGAAAAAATTTCTTTTGCATTACTTATTTTCTTAATTTTCTTCCTATAAATGAAAAAGTTATCATGAACTATGCATAAGGATTCCTCAACTTCTTCTTTATCAGCCTCGAGTCAAGTAGAAAGTTTAGGGCAGAGGAGTTAAATTTGTAAACTGAGTACCAGCCGGATCAAGATTCTATTTTTTACAATCTATTACAAGATGCAGTCCATATGCTCCAATGAACATCGGTCGACAATGTTGGATACGTTTCATGAATAATAAAGTGCTAATTTGCAATTGACATATTTTTACACCAAAGACTTCTTGCTTTTAGTCTTCCATTTGTAGACTTCTATGCATATGCATGTGATTTTAACTAGATGATACTCATTAGGTTATTTTATTCATGTAGCCTCTTGGCTTCTAATTTCTGTTAGAATTGCATTTTCCTTGTCATATTTACATTATTTTATGAAGTTGTGATATTGTAGCTTTTCTGGAAGGAGAATTTAATTATTATTCACTGATCCATTGAATAGTAATGACTCTTTAAACATCGAGATTAATTATATTTGTTAGTTTTACTATAGAAGTAGGTGTTAGTTTTCTAATGTTTCCTAACTTCATTTTAGGCGAACAAGAAGGTAATTACAATTATCTAACTACAACTTGCTTCACTTGGTTAATTATAAATAATTCTACATTATTTATATCGAACCTAAGGAGCTGTCATTGAGAGCAACCTCTCCGGAGAGGCGCGGAGTCATCTCTCTGCGCAGCACGGACCCAAAGTTAGTGAGATTTTTTAATTTAGAACCAAAATCTGATTTAATTTGTGAGCTCGAATTTTTCTTGTCGAAGAACTGGGTTTATGTAATGTTTAATTTTGCCGGCAACGTGATGCCAAAATTAGCCGACATTGATTGGGACAATCTTGAATTTGGGTTCATGCCCACTGATTATATGTATATTATGAAATGTTCTCAAGGTGAAAACTTTTGTGAAGGAGAATTACAACGTTTTGGGAACATTAAGTTGAGCCCATCTTCAGGGATTTTAAATTATGGACGGTAAGTTTTTTCTTTTATTAAGTCTAACCGCAGTGGTTCTTTTAGCGTGTTTATAACACACTCGCATCATATTTGCTTTACTTTTGCTCAAATTTTTTTTTTTTTTGAAAATAACTCGTAGGGGTTGTTTGAAGGTTTAAAAGCTTATTGAAAATATGATGGCAATAATTTACTCTTTCGACCCGAGGAAAAATGCTTTCCGATCAAGGGTGGGTGCTGAGCGTATGTGCATGTCTTATCCTGCGGTCAAACAATTTGTGGAAGCTATAGAAGAAACTATTATAGCAAATGAAAGATGGGTAATCTGTCATTTCAGTGAAAATTGTATTTATTTATTTATCTATTTTTGTGCAGTGGTGTTTAAACAATTGAGTGATTTTATGTTGTTATCTTATTTCAGATTTTCCCACCAGGTAAAGGTTCCTTATATATAAGAACATTGCTAATGGGGAGTGGAGCTGTTCTAGGACTTGCACCAGCACCTAAATACACATTTTTAATTAATGTATCACATGTGGGAAACTATTTCAAGGTATAATAGTTGTATCTCGCATGCCTGCTCATCCTTGATGCTATTCCCACTTGAATTGTTGGCAAGATAGGGCTCAAAAATCGATATTGATAAATTCTAATTAACTTTGCTTCAACTTCAGTCTACCCAAATATTCATCAATGGCAAAATGTTTAGAGTTTGTGAGGCAATAGTGTTAGATTTTTAGGATGTTTGATCATTGAATGGGAAGTAATTTAATTGATAAACAGGTAAAAAGAAGATCTTGCAATCGTATTCAAAGAGGCAAATGAAATATGACAGAAGAACCTAAAGAAGACTCGAATGGAGGCATAGAATGTATGTTACTGTTCACAAACATTTGATGCTTTCTTTGAGTTAAAATTACTTAGTTATTGCTTGTTCTGGTGTTGCATTTAATCAAAGAACAGGTTGTTTGGTATTATGGCCCTCCAATCTTAATCAAAGTTTGTCTTAATATCTGCTGTAAACCAAGTGGAACTCATTATGATTTAAATCAATGGTGTTGATATAGATTTTGGATTCTTAAATGTAACTGATTATGTTTTCTAGGACCTCATGTCATTTTTGCGTTTTCAAATAACTTTATCTGGAAACTATTCCTTCTTTGATCAATGGCATGCCCCCTTTACAATTTTTATATAAGTTCTACCAGGGCCGGTTCTGTGGTGAGGCAGATGAGGCCTATGCCTCAGGCCCAAAATCGGAGGGGCCTATTTTTGGCCCAATTATCTTCTTCTTTTTTTTTTTTTTTTTAATGAAGAACAAAATCAAAACTGCCCTCTGTTTCTCCCTCAAGCTACATAAATGGAGATTGGGGAAGCTTCCATTTCGTCAAGACCCTCTTCCTCTTCAGTTAGCCCCAAACAAGTTTAAATAGTGCGTCTTGTAGTTGATTATTGTGGTTAAAGTCTTACTATGGAGGCCATAGCAGAACAAGATCTTTTAATGCTTCAATCTCAGTTTTCCGGGACAGGGTATTAGCAAAGAAATACTATGCCATAGATACAGTCACATGATTACTAAAATATAGAAGTACCGAGTACGCATGGAATTAGGGGATAGCTGGTTTGAGCTTTTATAATCCATGACCGTGCTTTTGGGATGAGATGAAGAGGAGAAATCTCTTGACGAAGCAATTTGTCTCTTATTTTGCAGCGCTAGACATACTATATGTTCCCAACTAAAATTTTGTCCACTTTATTCTTGAGGTTGTATCTGACGCTCAGCATGCTGTAGCTGAATATTGGTAAAATGTCTAGGAGATCTTGTTTATCATTTTTTTTCTTTATTTACTTCTCTTAAATCTTAATCAATGAGCTATTGAATGCATCGAGGAAGCCAAGTATACTTACTGTAAGGAGGAAGTATATCTTTATGATATAGATTTGTATTAATTTGATTTTTGGACTGGACTTGCAGCTCCATGTGATTCATCTTATCTATGGTTTGGTTTCCACTTTCTGTTTTTTTTTTTTTAAATAGGAAAATAGGATTTCTGATTTCTGATTTTATAGGATTTCTGATGAAATTGCAATTTGCAATAGGATTCTAAATTTAAATAGAATAGATTAATGCAATAGAATTGTACATTTGTATGGATGGTTGATGTTAAAATTTTATTTCAGGCTCGTGAGTTTTGACGGTGGAATTCTTAAATATTAGTCTGGAGCTCTAAAGAGAAATATGAAACGAAATGAAATTGTTTTAACTCAAAGTCAGGGAATATTGACAAGTACTTTAAAAGAAACAATATGAATGTGTTGAATAAGGATGGACTAGTGATTCAACGAAGTAGATGATACAATAAGTTGCATAATACTCCATTTTAAGTTTTACATAATACATTGTTGGATTTTGCATTTACGTTGATTTTGGGGGTTGAATTTATGGAGTTCGCCTCGAGCCTTAAAAATCACTGGACCGGCCCTGAGTTCTACTACATACTTTTTGATGTCTCCCAGTTACTTTACTCTTTCACCAGGAAGGCTTGGCCCAATACATTTGATTGTTCAGACTGAAATGCATCGAGCAACACCTGGTGGTACTAGGGGAGTTAAGACTATAGGGAATTATGCTGCTGTAAGCTATTGTCTGTTGATTCTTCCTCTCATTTGAGTTGGCTTGTACAGAGTTCTTCCTCTTCTTTCTAGCAAATATGTCATCAATCTCACTCCCCATTTTCTTGGTTTTGGAAGTGAACTTCACTTGTTCAACATGATCTTGGCGTGCTGGTTTAGCGTTCTTCTTAGCTGAACTGGTTTTAGTCATCTTAATTTGTGTAGTTTTTATCTGCAAGCTAGAAATCTCAACATTAAATTCACAACAAACAATTTATATTGAATAGTTTTTAAATGGAGATACACAACATAACACTTAAAAAGCAGACATCAAAGCAGGTATGCCAATTTTTTGTATATCCATTACATAAAAATAAGATGATTGAATTGGAATTGCAAACAGTGGCATGACTGCAGAATTTTTATCTTAAGAATCAACCCAATTGCGTTGACCCAATGTTCATAGTCTGACATAATAAACTAAAAAATATGTCCAAGAAAGCTCTGTAATTCATTGAAGTCTTAAAATTTCTCACCTTTCCACTATTATATTTTTCAACCTCTTTCAAATCTAATTTACTCTTTACTTCTATTACAAATCCCAAATACTGCAATAAGCTTTTTTTGCAACTAAAGACTTGATAATATTCCTGAATATTATTCAACCATTTCATTTTACCAAGTTCAATGCTAGCCAAATTAGTCAATATTTATATGCTTCAATGCAACAACAAGATGTTATTTTTATACAAATTTTAAAATATACAACAAATGGACATTAAATCTGCAGCTCATTACATTTTTAAAAAAGGAAACACACCGAGAAAGAGAGCAAAAATCTACAAGAAGAACAATGTTTCCTTTAAAAAAACCTTAGTAAAGACCATATAACTACAATAATGAATCTCACTAATTGTGAACCTAAAGTAAAAGAAATATATTTTTTTACTTCCTAAAGAAAGTTTTGCGAAGCCTGAAACATACAGAGAGAAGAAGAACCATTCTTGAGGTACAGATGGGGGGTTCACAGACCCCCCACAGATACCTCACAATAGGGGGGTGGGTAGGGTTTTTTTGGCAATTTTTTATCATTATAGGTCCCGCATGGGACCCACCTTTGTGAGGATTGGTAAATCATCTGTGAAAGGAAATTCTGTACACATAGATTTATTCGAGAGAAGAAATAGAACACCTAAACATAGACATACAAGAAATAAAGACAATATCCTTGTGTCTGTCAGAATAATAATGATGCTCTGACCAACATTGCTACTTAAAATTAAACCAGTATTAAATAGAGATCCTAGATGAGCAACCAACGTTTAAGTTTTCTTGACACTTCACCAAAATTATGAAATTGTAAAAAATAAGGAGATAAAGATTCGTGTAAATTAAATACAGGAAATAGGGATTACAAAGGGTTGGTAAATAGTTTTTGAAGAAAGCATGGTGTAAGAGGAAAACTTAGAAATTAGTTTTAAATCAGAGCTTGAATGTGAAAAAATTGTAAGAATTCGAAAGCCTTGTTGCCCATGATGATTTAGAAATTATATTAGTTGTTGACCCCAAAAAATTAACTCAACGGATGTCGGGCCCACTCTTTCCACGTCAAGTACGATTTCGGCTCATTCTTATCGAAACAAGTACGGTAATCGGACTGAAATGGATGCGGAAGACACTTTTCGGCGAGAGACGAAAACGTTCGGACTCCGACGGTACGAATCAAAGACAATCGTGCTATCAATGACTGCCAAGCAGATTTCAAAGAATAAATCTCTTCTTCGTTCAAAGAAATATGTGGAAGGATAGATTAAGAGGAAGAATTTGTATATGAATCATAGTCTCTCCCTCTCGAGTTCATATTCATGAATAATGTAACGAACTGTAGATATATGAATTACAAAGTATTTCCTTATGAGTATCTTTAGAGTTTTGAGTATACATGTATTTTATTTCTTGATTGTCGAGATGACAATCTCTATTTCTTACAAGGAGAGGCTATTTATACTGCCATGACCGACGTGGTGATCGTTGGATCAATACCCCGTGGTCACATCTCCTACAGTAAAGCCTCACATCAATGTCTATTCCTATAATTAATATTGACAAGGGGTCAGTCGTTCTATATTAGAGGCTGACACACTGATACACTGACATACTTTTATCACAGGCATCACATCAGTCATTCTAGGGATCTTTAAATCTTCAGTGCTGTCAACATCAGCTTAAGGACTTCTGGCGTGTTAGAGCTTCGAACGACTTGTAAGGACCTCAGCTTCATGCTTCAGTGTTTCACGTAGGAGGGAGAGGTTCGGCGCCCGCTTCAGACTTCAGTGATAGGACTTTAGATGTTCGTCTCTTCTACCATTTTGACTTCATTGACCTCCTTTTGACTTTTCTATTGATTTTCTGCCGATGTGGCTCTGCTGTTAATGTGGCCATCTAGGTGGCAATCTCTCCTGGAGCCTCAGAGGCGAGGCTTAACAATAGTCATCCAAGTCTATGCATGATTATTTATGTAATGCATGGACTTCGAGTGTTGTATAATTTGTTGAAATGACAAGCTTCTAAATAAGGAAAAGAAGGGAAGATAGCTCCTCACTTCACTATAGGGGAAGGCTCATCTAATTCGTGCAGACCCCCTATTAACATCATTCGAAGTAGTTTACCTTTCTGATCTACCCCGGAAGGGGTTGTTTAAGTGGAGCAGCTCAGAGCTACAATCTCTGAGGCTCCTTCGCCTATCCGAAGTTCCTTCATACATCCGAAATGTAAAACATGGAGACGGTCTGATGCTCATAAAGTCTCGAAATTGATAATTACGATGGGTTTATTATTTTTAAATGATTTTGAAAGACACGAGGCATCATTAATGATGGCGCCTCAATGATTTGATGTCGTAGCACGTTTCCAAGAAAAATAGCTGGGGCGGTACAACTTCCAATACATACAACTGTCGATGCATTTAATGCGCAATGATGGATGTTCCCCCACACACTTTTTTAAATCCTAGACGCATGATGGCGTATGTAGCAGACATTCGGATCTGGGCCTTTGAAGACGAAGAGCCTGACGTGTTAAGTGGCTCGAATTTGAACTATCAAATGGGCGGTTGGATGACCCGGATTAAGATCCAATGGTTAGGGTTGGGTGGGTCTGCCTATAAAAGGCTCAAATTTTCTGAGAGAATTTTTCTACTTTTGCGCGAATCTTTGCCTTATCGTTTTTCAGAATTCCCAACTCTTCAAGTCTTTCTCTTCAAGAACTTTGCAAGTTTTTTTTCTCTTGAAATGCTTCCAAGTGTTCTCATTTTCTTCGAGTTTCTTTCTTCTTGCTTCTCATTTTCTCTGTGATTCCAGCAATCCTTCCCTTTTAAGTTCTTTGAGAAACTTGTAAGTAATTTGCTTTTGTAAACTGTGAAATTTTTTAAGTTAATCTATAAATCGATTTCTTCTCCCAAATTCGTCGGGGAGAGCGTAGATATTAGTGAGTTGGAGAGTGAGTTTGGTTTTTCAATTACAAGCACAGTTGACCTTGCCAAAGCCATCGAAGCTGGGTGAGGCGCTTTTATTTCTTGGGGTGGTAATGGGGAAGATGAAATAGCTTGGGAGCAGATAAAATTCCATCTTCAGTAGATTCGACCTACTTAGCCAATTTTAGGGAGAAGCATATGATCCCCTACAACATCGAGCTTCTTTTTCCATCTCCTAACGAGTGAGTCTACTATCCTAGGCAAGGTTGTGTCGCCGTTAGCAAGTTTTTGTTAAAGATAGGGCTTCGCGTGCCAATCCACCCATTCTTTAGGGTCGTCCTTAAGTTGTACGAGTTGGCTCCTACCCAGCTCATCCACAATACTTGGGCCCAATTGGTTGGTTCTTACTTCCTTTGAAAGAAAGCCTTTTTGGATAAAGACATGCCTTTGCATGTATTTCAGACTGTCTACCAGCTTCGATTTTTAGGAAATGGGGATTTTCGTAGCTGGTATTCCTTATGTCCTTGGGAGGCACACTCCCTCTTTGTCCTAGGTCTGCCTACATCCATTAAAGGGTGGAAGGAGACCCGATTTTGGGTCAGGAGGAAGTGGTAAGAATGCAAGGGCGACCTTGTCCCCCATGTCAAAGTTCCAACTCTTATTCTAAACCACGTGAGTTAATTTCCTTATTATTTGATTTCTTGAACTGACAAGGTCTGATACTTACATTTCTTTGTGTTTGTCTTGAAGGGTCGGTCGAGTGGTTTGAGTTCATTGAGTTCGACTAGTACACTCTTTCTGAAATGTATAAGAAATCTCCCGACGCTCATGATTTTGCTCATTTGATCCAACTGAGCTGCCTTTTCGAAGACTTTGGTTTAATGGCAAAGTGGGGTAAGAGGCTCTCATACTTGTTTATTTTTACCTCTCCTTTGTAGAACTCCTTTGAACTTCTTCGTTTCCTTCTTTGCAGATCATTTGGAGAAGATGAGGCACCCTACCCCTGACATGGCCACCATCATCGTTGCCACGTCCACCTTAGGAAAAGGGATGAAGCCCTCATCTGTTGGAGGGAAAAAGGTGAGGGACAAAATTGAGAGGGTCAGCAAGGAGGTTGCCTCTCAAGAAGAGGGACGACCCCTTATGCCTGATAGGGGGAAGAACAAAGTCAAGGAGGAGTAGAAAAAGAAATTCAGGATCCTGACCCCCAGTGGGACGGGTAGCTCAAGGGACGTCCCTCCCCCGTTCTGAAGTACCAACAGGAGAAAAACTATTGGGCAGCTCAATGGCTATAGCCCTGGTGGCAAAAAAGGCCGAGCAACGTGGAGGCCCTAAGGCAGGACCCTGCCAAAAAGGTTAGAGCGTCAAGTGACTCCACCACCTCTGAAGCTCCAATGTCAAAACTTGCGTTGGCCTCGCAACCTGACGAGTTGGCCTCTGAGGTTCTTGTACTTCTTTCACAGAAATTCAAACTGCTACATCCATGTTTCATAAATATTGGATGGAGAAGTGGAAATGCTACGTCGAGCAGAACGACGCTGTCGACGTCTTCGCCACAATGGTGGCCCAAGCGAGAAGATCGTTCGACATGGTCATAGAAGCTGAAACCCTCTTTAAAAACTTTCAAAGTAAAAACTAGGGGTTTGCTAGTAAAGCTACCCAAGCTGAGAAAGCAGCCAACAAGGCCAAGGCAGAAGTAGAGGCCTTAAAAAGGAGAAGTCTAAAGAGTTAATGAAGCTTGCCTTGAATTGCTGAAGAAAATGGTCCATCTTTGTTAGAGTGAAGTGGCCTCTTTGCCTAAGCGAGTGGAAACTTCTGACACATATCAGAAGTTGGCTGCTGAGGCCTTGGAAAGAGCCTACAAGGAAAACTCCACCTTGAAGGGAAAAGTGAGGGAGCTGACCTCCTAAGTGGCTGGCCTGACCGAGGAGGTGGAGACGGTCAGAAGTGATGTTGATCTCGTCGACAATGATGCTGAGAAGTTCTTCAAGGCCAACTTCCACTTAACTGAGGCATACCAGCCCTTCGAAAGGTATTGGCGGAGGTATGCCTATATTGAAGTAATTGAATGGCTAGAGGTTCACACTCAGCACAACACTTCTGATCTGAGGGCCAAGTTCCTTGAGGACAATACGGAGGAGTCTAAGTGTCACGCGTTTTCTACAACGTGAAATTATGCCGCAAGTGTACGGTGTCAAGTTTTATAATATAGTAAAAGAGTTAGGATGTCGAACCCACAGGGATTGTAATTTAATTCACTAAGTACTATAATTGTGTAACTTCTATTTTATTTAGACGATGAATGAATGGTTGATTGATTGTTTAAACTAAATTAATCAAAGGTAAAATGCTACGATAAAATTGGAGAATATAAATTATCAAA
>CAIGRF010360099.1:8944-24189 GCA_903798235.1 Fraxinus ornus | reverse complement strand
CATTTCCCAATTCAAACGTTTTCTATGTCGAAAATGAGCCTCAATATGAAACTATAATTCCGGAGCATAACTTTCTCGGTTGGAAATTGACATATGATCATGCTTTGATTATATTTGATCCCTTTTGACGTCTTCCTTTATCATTCTTCCTCCAAGACATGCTTCCTTCCATGACCACCACCATAACTCTATTACAAGCTTCAAAATACTCCATTTTGGACCAAATTGCTTACCTACGAAACAACACCAAAATACGCATCAAAACGTTCAAAAGTACTCAAGATCAAACCAAAAACTAAGATCTAGGTGCTTGTTTAATGAGTTAATCACACTCATCACTGAGCCTCAAACTCCAGCAGAAGGGGCTCAAGTAATTGAACTTAATGACGATGCAGCTGAAGAGACTGCTAAAGAAGTAGCCCCTTGATGTGATCGTACCTTTTGTGGCTCCTCAGCCCCTACCCCCTTAGGGCCTATGCTTTCAAGTATCTTTTAAATTTTTCACCAAGTGTAACAGCATCGGACCACCCAATGTAAACAATCTTTTATTTAATGAAGTTATGTTTTATCTACTGCTTAGCGCCTTTTTTATTTTTCACATTCGTATCATTTCTGCTTAATTTTGACGTGACTGGTAATATAAATTTGAACCGTTTGTACTTCAATTATGACATTAAGTCGAACATTAACATCAATTCAACACATAAGTTCAAAAGCCTGTTCACTTCCGAGCTTATGAACCTTGTGGTTCAACTTTATCAAACATGCAACGAGGTTTGACTTATCCAAGCGTTAGGTGGTCAGACCTAACAATAGGGTTTTAGCAATAACATAACTAGACTTGCAAATATTTTACAAGTGTTGAGATGTCTGACCTAATTCACACCATACCCCAACTTATGAACATAAGCTCAGAATCAAGTTTTAAGTAGTAAGCAAACTAAGAACCTTCTAACTTTATAATTTGTTGAACCAGATAATCACGTTTCTGAGGTCAACCATGTTTGCAAGATTTTAAGCCATATCAGACCTCCACACTAACTACTTCAATAATAGCATAAACATTAAAATTTCTTCAAAGTGTTTATAGGTCATGCACCTTAATGTATTCCTCAACTTAGATTCATTGATGTATATGAGCTGAGGCTCTTCAGTACTTCAGACTTTTAGTCTGACATTATTTATAATTTACATAAGTATAAGCAATTCGATTGCCTTTCTTTTCTTAAGTAATGGACTGTCGATTTGCCAATGCTGAGGCTCCCGTAATAATTTTAATTTTTAGAAGCATATTACACTTTGTGAATACTGAAATGGTCATCTCTGGGGATATTATGTACTGTTCTCATGCTTTTACTTTTGCAAGGTCAGTATGTTCTTTTTGGAAAACTTTAGAGGCTTTTGGCCTTTTTTAAAGGAAATTTTGACTTTTGGCTGAGATAACATGAGTCATTTTTATTGCATTATAAACTATGCATACAAGATGTTTTATATAATTGATAATACTTGCGCAAACGTTTTGCATTCCAAAGATGAGGTTATGCCTTTCCATCCATGTCTTGGATTTTATAGGTTCCAAGCTGAACCTCTTCGCTGATGCGGTAACGACCCTCCCAATTGGGGGCCAAGGGTTATTGACCCATGCTCTTTCGAAGGCTGGAACACCCTTCGAAGTACCAATTCATTTAAACGAAATGACTTCTTTTTTACTTTTGAGTTGTAATGCCTGGTCATTTTCCTTTGGTACATGGCCAGTTTAGCCTGAGAATCTTCCCTCCTCTCTTCGAGAAGGTCCAGCCCACACCTTCTCATCTCATCGTTACTTATTTCATTGAAGTATATTCGCTTGGGAGATGGAAAACCTACCGGAACGGGGCTCATAGCCTCAAACCCGTAGGTCATAGAGAATAGGGTCTCTCCAGTGGCGATTTTAGTTTGTTGTTTTGACTGCCCTAAGTACCTGGGGCAGCCCATCGACCCATGGTCCATCTAGCTTTCTCTTTAGGGTGTATTTAATTATTTTTTTAACAACCTCGACTTGCCCATTAGCCTGGGGGTGATGTGGGGAGGAAAAATGCTTCTTGATGTCTAACTCCTCATACATATCCCTGACCTTCTTGTTAATGAACAGCCTACCATTGTCTGATACGATTGAATGAGGAATCCCAATCCTATAAATGATGTTCTTCTATAGGAACTTGGAAGTGTTGGCCTCAGTTATCTTGGCAAGTGGTTCTGCTTTTACTCATTTCGTGAAATAATCAATGACGATAATTGCAAAGCTAGAATTTCCTCTCCCTTTGAGAAGAGGTCCAATTAGATCAATATCCCATTTTGCAAATGTCCAGGGGCTAGATACTACGCTCAACTCTTGTAAAGGTCGCCTTTTTATAGTAGCAGAGCGTTGTCATTTGTCCCATTTTCTAACAAATTGTTGGGCATCCTTTTTCAAGGTGGCCTAATAATAACCCTGTCTAAGTACTTTTTATGCCAAGGACCAACCCCCTGTGTGATTACCACAAACTCCATCATGGATTTCCCGGAGTACATAGTTTGCTTATTCTCCTCAAGTGCACCTCAATAGGGGCATTGAGAACCCATGTTTGTACAACATCTCGTCTTGGAAGACGAAGTGGGCAGCTCTCCTTCTGAGTTTGAGCCTCTTCCTTCCCCAATGACAGGGTCTGATCCTTGAGGTAAGATATAATGGGCTTCATCCAAGGTGGGGTTATCCTCAACCCACATTACTATCCCACTTATGTCAGTCGAGGGTTGGAAAGGTGCTCAATAGGCATCACTGTGAGCAGTTCGGAGTCTTTACCACTTGCCAACTTTGCTAATGCGTCGGCATGAGCATTTTTGGAGCCTGGGATTTGTACCAGCTCAAACTTCTTAAAGAAAGGTATGAAGCTCATCACCAACTTTAAGTATGCTGCCATAGATTTGTCTCTCAAAGATGATCCCTGCTCCCAACCCCATGTCTCCAGAAGACCCATCAACCGACAGGTTCCACGTTTAGGGTTCGACGGGTTCCATTTCCTCCTCAACTTCTGGAACAAGGGTAAATTTGGCCACAAAGTCTGCTAGGGCTTACCCTTTGATGGCTGCCTGGGTTTGAAAGTGATGTCGAACTCACTAAGTTCCACAACCCATTTAAATAACCTCCCTAAAGCGTTGGCTTCTAAAGTACTTGCTTGAGGGGGTAATTTGTCAACACATGGATGCTGTGAGCTTGGAAATACAACATCAACTTCCTGGATGTTGTTACCAAGGAAAGTGCCAACTTCTTTATGTTTGGATACCGAGTTTTCGTCGCTAAAAGTGTTTTACTGACATAATAAACTAGCAGCTAGTGGTTATTCTCCTCTTCGATCAGAACTAAGCTGAGAACCTTGGAAGTTACCACTAAGTACATGTACAGTATTTTATGATCTTTTGGTTTGGAGAGAAGAGGTGCCTAACCAAGTGCTTTTTCAGTTCTTGCAAGGCTACTTCACATTCCTCCTCCACTGGAATTTGCTCCCTCCTTTGAGGATCTTGAAGAAGGGTAAGCATTTGTCCGTTGCTTTGGAAATGAAGCGATTTAGGGCTGCTACTCGCCCCCTGAGGCTCTACACTTCTTTTGTCTTTTGGGATGACCTCATTTCAATTAAGGTTCGATGCTTCTTTAGTTAACTATGTAACCTAGGAATTTTTCTGATGATACCCCAAAAGCACATTTCAAGGGATTGAGCTTCATTTGTTACCTTCGTAAAATTTGAAATGTTTCATCAAGGTGGGCAATGTGATCTCTTGCCTTCAAACTTTTACCATCATGTCATCCACGTAGACCTCAATGGTTCTCCCAATAAGGTTAGCAAACGTCTTGTTAACAAGTCTTTGGTAGGTTGTTTCGACGTTTTTCAACCCGAAAGGCATAGCCTTGTAACAGTAGAGCCATTTATCTGTGATAAATGAGGTATGCTCCTCGTCCTCTGGGAACATGGGAATTTGGTTGTATCTCGAATAGGCATTCATGAAGCTAAGAAGCTCATGCCCAGCAGTTGAATTCATAAGCTGATCTATTCTGGGAAGTGGAAAGCTATCCTTGAGGCAAGCTTAGTTCAAATTCGAAAAATCTATGCACACCGTCCACTTCCCATTGTGATTTTTCACCAAAATTGTGTTTGAGACCCACTTCGTGTACATAGATTCCCGTATAAATCCATTATCAATCAGCTTCTTAACCTCATCTTTTAGGGCCTCATGTCTTTCAGGGTTGAGGGCTCTCCTCTTTTGCCTATGTGTCGTAGCTTTTGGATCTATGTTCAAGTGGTGGCAACTGACGCTAGGGTCAATGCCTACCATATCGCCATGCTTTCAAGCAAAAACATCAAGGTTTTTAAGTAAGAAGTTTTTCAACTCTTCCTTCATTTTCAGTAGTAAGTTACTTCCTAATGGAGGCATTTTGATGGATCTATAGGGTCTACTGGAAAGGTCTCTAGTTCTTCCATAGGTTAGTCTGAGGCTCACAATCAATGATGCGGGTCCAACTCCTCCACGCAGACTATTTCTTCAGCAGTTGTCCCTTCTTCAAGGGCTTGTATGGTACCGAGGACATCTCTTTCTTTAGGAGCCTCGATCGTAACGATGTCTTTCCCTTGTTCAGGGAGGTCGCTCATGACAACATCGGTGACAATGATGTTGATGGTTCTTGGTTCCACTTTCCTTAGGGAATTTGAGTAGCATTCTCTAGCTCCTCGTTGGTTACCTCGTATCGTGGCAATGCTGTAACGCCCCAAAATTTCTAACATCTTGAGGCCTCACCAAAATGATTTTTCATGTACTTAAAGTGCGGAAATAAACTCATTTTTCTCTAAATAAGCGAAACATTCATTTATTTAAATGCGAATCATAAATCGTGTCTTTAAAAACAAATAACCATTCTCAAATACTGTTATTGGACAAAACGTAAAAATAAATTTAAAGAAAAGCAGTAGAACTTAATATTATCGTTGTTGAAATCCATTGGCAGTCCGCTGCACCAGGCCGCCACTGTCCCAAATCGACCCGATCTAATCTGTAAAATATTGTAAGAGTGAGTATTTTGAAAAACACCCAGTAAGATACGTGCAGTTTCCATATACAATTATATACAATAACATAAACACTTCATACCACTATTCTCTTTATGGAGTATCTCGGTGACCAAGCGAAACACCCATCTAGGTCATCTTAGATCCCAAAAGATCTCTATTCTCTTTCTAAAGAACCTGAAGGTCCACAGGCAATTCATGCATAAATTACTGACATAAGAGCATAAGGAAACTAAACAACTTGCACGAAAATGTATCTTACTTCGTAGATGGATCAAACAAACTTTTGAAGAAAATAGAATGGCACGTTCCAGAACTTTTCCCTTGCTTGCGAAAGTGAATGTATGACAATGATGTATGCACTTTTGACTAAGAAAAATATACTTAGAATTTACAGCTGCTTTCTATATGAAAACTGCTGTGTAAAATTCTGTGTGGTGAATTGTGAAATATGGGCACACTATTTATAGGGAAAAACATAGTAGTTGAGTCATAATATAACTCTAACAAAATCATGTTTATTCTAATTTGATAATGATGAATTTTTAATAACTCAATTATAGCATGACACGTGAATAATATAATACTATTTGAAAAAATTAATAATACACGCGTAACACAGGTTATCAGTTGAGAGGAATTTGGATATGGCTGAATCTTCTCTTCAATTAGTTAAACATGGCTGATACTTTTATTTTGAAAATATATGCAATACACGTGCCGGGTCCTCAATTGGAAGAAAAATTGGATATGACTAAGTCTCTTTTCCAAGATAAACATGATTGGCAAATTAAATATAATATTCAGAAATATATACCACGCATTGAAACGGACAAATCTCCCTTTTTAAATATAAACGTGATTATCAAATATAATATTATTTTCTTTTACTAATTATATACTTGTACCAAATAAAATAATATACTAATCATACTTCTTTGAACTGAAATAACTTGGGCTTGACTTATCTGATCTCATATTTTCTCGAGCCCAACTACATGATTTAATACGAGCTACAAAATGAGCCCAATATTGATATACTTTTGGTAACTCTAACAAAATCAAGTATTTGGCCCATTTAAAACATATGAATTTAAAATACTTTACTTTAGTCCTTCAACTTTTAAAATCATAAAACATAATATATATATAACACATAATTTTATTTTTTTTGAAATTTTCGGGGTGTTACAAATGCCATCTTCAGTAGGGAATTTCATGCATAGGTGATGAATGGATGTGACTGCCCATAACTCCTTCAGAGCTGGTCTCCCAAGTACTCTATGATAAGCAGATCGATTGTCAACCACCAGGAATTCCATGAAATTGAAAGCAATTAAAGGTTCGATCCCCATTTCTATTGCTAGAGTAATTTTACCTCTTGGAATGATGCTATCTCCTATAAAGTCATATAAGGGAGAACTCGAGGTCAACTTTCATTTTGTCAAAAGCGGTTCCAAAGATAATGTTGACCGAGCTCCCATTATCCACTAACATTCTTTTCAAGCCGTTACGGACCACGACAGCCCTTACCACTAGGGCGTCATAGTGTGGATAATGCACTCCCACCGTATCCTCCTGGGTGAATGTAATTGATAGAATTATTCTCCCAGTTGAAGAGTAGTAAACTATGTAGCTCATCATTGGAGGATCACTTGCTTCCCTAGCATAATTCCTTTGTGAATTTCTGGATTTTCCTCCAACATGATTGTGTCGATTTCTCTGATGGGCTCCTACTCATTGTTAGGTGGGGGACTCTGTCTTTGCATTTGACCCTATCTGGGCGTTTCAGTGTCATTTTTCCTCCCTCTTGGAGGGTCATTTCGATTTGGCCGACACTGTTCATTATTCCCATGCTGCTGATTTTACCCGTATGGAGCATTTTCTGGAGGGCGTCTTCCCCTTCCTTGATTCAAGTTCCGAGGGTGTCTTACGATGTCCCAACAGTTCTTCGTACGATCGCCATGGGACTGATGTATACGCAATAATTGGACACTCCGTCCCTATTTCTAGGTTCAACATCTCGCCCCTGCCTCGTCCTTATTCCAGCACTAGGATTAACCTCCTCATAAGCTAAGGTAGGTACGACATTGAGTGTTGCTACAGAAAGATCTTGTCCATGATTTATTAGTGCCTGTTGATTCATCAAATGGAAAGTAGGGTCTCTTCCCCTTTGCATTTGAAGAGGCGGTAGACCCTGGCGGGCCTTGTTCCTATGATATCTCAATTCTTCATTGAGGATTTCGCGCCTTATCATTTCCAATAAGGCGACATAGGTGGTTGGGTCCTTGTTCTACACGTCCCTCCAAAAGAGGGAATTTATGTCCAATCCTCATCGCAAAGAAGTTAGTGCTTCCCTATCCGTGACTTGCACACAATAGGTCATTTCGTCGGTGAAGCGGGATAAAAAAAAACTCTTTAGTAACTCACCATGCTGTTGTCGCATTTCTTGCAATCGCTGAAGGGGCCTTTCTCCTTATTTGCTTGTTGCAAAGCGTTTCAAGAACATCTTCTTAAGGTCGGGCCAACTTCGGATGCTTACTTCTAACAATCTTGTGTAGCTAATTTCTGCCCTTCCACTTAAGGTCAAGTAAAAGGCTCTGCACTTCATGACTGGTGTGGCCCCCTTCAAATTCATGTTTATTTTATAGCTGTTCATGTACTTCGCGGGATCACCTCTCCCATCATACTTGGGAATTTTAGGGAGAGTGAAGTGGTTTACCATGGAAGCATTCCTTATGATTTCTGAGAAAGACGAATGCTCATCATCATCATCAAGGTCGTACGATCTCTAAGGCTCATCTGAGTCATCATCCTCCCCTTGGTGAGTTTGAGAAGGTGGTTGAAAAGGTCCTGCTTCATTCCTAGCCTAGTCCATCCTCTTACGCCTATTTCTAGGAGGCGGACCTGAGGCTCTTCCTGGTAAGTTGGTTGTTGTCCTTCCTATTGGCGGGGCTCCTATTGCATATTCTTAGGCATTGGGAAGGAGGAGGAGGATGATGATAAGCTTGCCTATTTCTAGGCGCTTGGGGCGAATGAGAGCCTATTCCTAGGCAGTCTCGAACTTATCTTGTCAAAGACGCTGGCTGACCTCTGGGGTCTGTCTTCTGGCTCGTAGTTCGGAGGAAAATTGAATGGAGCTTCGTACGGTCTTTTCGAAGCATAATTGGTCGATGTATCCACCTCGATTGTTGAGCCTCCATCCGAGTATAATGGTGTCCAGCCATTTGGCTTTGGACTTCTTCCTCCTCCTAGTAATATCCTTGAGGATCTGGGAATGCGTTTTCCAGGGCTGCATATGGAAGGACATGATATCCTCATCGTCCCTGCATGTTCATCAGCATCTCTTGCATGGCCAAATTTTACTAGGTTATGTTTCTCATATTGGATGTCATTGTGGCCATTTCTCTAGTAAGCATGCCCCCACCTCTGGACTCTCCTCGTCTTCGTGCTGGAGGTCGTGGACGAGCAGTTTGGGCAGCTCGTAAGGGTTCCCCTTCTTCAGGGTATTCCCTTGTCCTTCTAGGTGCACTTTCATCATTTGAGCTAATCTTTCTCAAAATACTTAGTGGGGAATTTTTCTTCAAGGGTTTTAGGTTTCTAACAGTCCCCTTTTTCTAGGATATCCCTTTTTCAAGGTTTAGAACTCTTTCAGCCAAACTTTCGCTTGTAGCCTAGCCTTTTCTCCACGTGTTTTCGTGGTTAACCGTAACAGACGACGTCAATCTATTGACCCCAAAAAATGAGTTCAACAGATGTCAAGCCCACTCTTACCACGTCAGTACAGTTCAGCGCGTTCTTACCGAAATAAGTACAGTTATCGACCAGAAATGAACGCAGGAGGCACTTTTCGGCGAGAGACGAAAACGTTCAGACTCCGGCAGTACGATTCAAAGACAATCGCACTATCAACGACTGCCAAGCATATTTCTAAGAATCTATCTCTTCTTTGTTTAAATGAATATGTGGAAGGATAGATTAAGCGGAATAATTTGTATATGAATCACAATCTCTCCTTCTTTGGTTCATATTCATCAATCATGTAAAGAACTATAAATAGATGAATTGCTAAGTATTTTCTTATGAGTATCTTGAGAGTTTTTGTGTATACATGTGTTCGTTTTCTTGACTATCAAGATCCCAACCCCTATTTCTTATAGGGAGAGGCTATTTTTACTGCCATGGCCGACGTGGTGATCGTTGGATCAATACCACGTGGTCACATCTCATACACTAAAGTCTCACATCAATGTCTATTCCTATAATTAATATTGACAATGGGTCAACCGTTCTATATTATAGGCTGACACGCTGACATACTTCTATAACAGGCGTCACATCAGTCATTCTAGGGATCTTTGAATCTTCAGTGCTGTCAGCATCGGCTTAAGGACTTCTGGCCGATTATAGTGTGTTTCTGCTTCGCTTTTCCAGATAAATTATAGGTGCACAATGTTGTTGTTGTGGCTAGATTACTTAATGCAACAGTTGTTCTATGAAATGTTTTTTCTTTTATACAAATGTGTGCATGGAGATTTTGTAACACAATCTCCCATCTAATCTTAGCATTCAATACGTTAATATTACCTTTAAAATGACACAACCCAAGCATTGCACAGGGCAAAAAACGAGTTTTTATTAAAAGCTTGTGTGGGCCACCATTTTTTGATAAAAACACATTTGAGAATAATATTTTGATGGAGAATGTGTCGTTAAAAAATAAGGAAATTTTTTGAATTTGCGCGTAATATTATTTTATTGAAAAATGAATGGTTAAAAATAAGAGAAAAAAATATATTTTAAAAATAATGAATAACAAACCAGGTCTAAATTCATTCATTTAAACACTAATTTTTTTATGAAAAATAAGTTACTTTCCCCTTTCATTAAATAACAATTATATTTTCCCTTCCACAGAAACTGGTTTCACAGATTCTGGTGTACTACTAATGGAATTCGATTTCACAGACAACTGGCAGTCTCTATTTTTGCTTTACGAAGTGCAATTTTTAGAGTGAGAGTATTTAATTTGCAAAATGAACAAAACCAACCAACGGTTTGCGTATTTTCATTCAGAACTAATTAACAGGAATTCATAGGCCACTGAGTGGGTGCTCGATGTTTGCTTCTTGAAGGTCTAAACTCTTTAAATTTCCACGTGTTATTTTTCATTGGTAGTCATATTTATTGATTGAGCCATTATCTTGCAGTTGGATGTAGCCACAACTCTCTGGATATTATTACTAAATGTCAAAAAGTCTTTAATAAGAATAAACATTTAGAGTGATAGATTTTATTATTGTCTGATTTAAATAATGTTTAAACCATATATAGCTCGTAAAGGTTAAGAGGTTGAAAATTCACTCGTCGCGCATGTTTTTGATAGCTAAATTGTTAAAATCGCTTCTTAATCAGCACACACCACAATGAGTTAACCATTTATATTGACTTACTGACAATCAACACAACTGTTCCACGCTACAGAATTTACACCGATTCGCAATTTCAAAAGTCACTCCTTCAATCAGACGTTGCCCTTCAACCGTTGCCGTAGCTAAAGTATCAGTGTGGTAATTGCCTACAAGTTGGGCAATACCACTTTCCTTTAAACCTTGTCTCTGGAGTCAGGCCAACACAAGCATAATGAAACCATTCGCCCCCTTGGCACTGTCAACGAAAACCCAGCATTAGGTAATATATAAAAACTAGGTCTTTAGCTTTCAAGTACAAGTTTTTCCCCAAATGGTTAGCCAAAACATTTAATCCCTTCAATTTCTATATTATCAATGCAATGACAAAAGTCCCTGATTGATGCAGATTTCAGCAGGAACACAGTTTACAAGAGATCTAAATCCAGAAATTTGGATTCACCCTTGACTTCATATATGTACCATTCCCAGCAAAAGAACAGATTCACTGCATGAACTCAACAAGTATTTCAACTACCATATTACTGAAAAGTAAGCCGCCTTTGCTTCAAACAATAAGAAATTCCTCGTAAAAATTAAAAATGCAATTGGATGCAAAAAAGAGCAAATGACAAGAAGTAAAAGGATAGGAAACAAAGATAAGGGGACAGCAATTTACATTTTCATTGTCGCAAGCAATCATATCACCAAAAGATACCTGTAAGATTAGAATAGCTTCAGTAGCTACGGACTAGCTTCAAACATCTTTATTCTGATGTATAGAATGATTTGGAAAGACAAATAATTAGCAAATAGATGTCAGAACCTGATGACAGACGCAGTAGGTAGGTTCGTTTGGATCAATAGGCTGATCAAGCTCAACAGGTGAAGAAAAATCCTTTTTAAGGCTCCCCGGAGGAGGCATAAGCTCAAAATCTCTATCACGCTCCCTGTCCCAATCCCGATCCCTGTAGTCAAACCTCTTTGACTGAGGAGTTCCATAAAGTGCTTTGCGTCTTTCATTTTTGGGAACTAAGGGTAATGGAGGAAGTACAACTGGATCATCCGGTGCTAATTTTCCTTCTGCAAAAATTGGAAAAAAAATTAAATGACAGCACAAAGAACATATGTTATTACATCTCAACACAACATGCTACACCACCCCTTGTTAGGCTAATGCTCTATTGCCATCAGGACATACAACCAACATGATTGTGGACCCTCAAAAGGATTGGCTTGCTTAGGTGATCCTTCGGGTATGAAACACTAAAAAGAAAATGAAATCCTGAAACAAATTCAAAACAATTCAATCTGCACACTTCTAGTGACATATTTTAGAAAAATATTGGGAGAACCAATCTTCAAACAAGCCTAAATTTATAAACAAATGTAAGAACTGAAGCTCCATGATAATATAACACCAGATGGGTAAATCAAAAAAGGCATCGTGCTGTCTAGATCCAGAAAGTATAAAACTTGTCGTGGTACATACACTGATTAAAAAGGCGAAATCGAGTACTTTATCGGTCTGTGAGGCGAGTAAGCCTCGAGGCGCTTTGAGGCGTTAACCAAAAAAAATAAGTCATAAAAATACAAATGTACAAAATAAGCCAGTGAGAAACAAACTTTAAAATTCACTACACAATAAAGCAAAGTGTAACTTGAAAACAAACACAATAAATTAATAAAGTAGTAAAGTTAAATCATGAAAGCGTGGAAGATAAAGACGAACACAATGCCATTGCAGTTACGAGAAAACAAATTAGTGATTCAGTAAACACAAGTTTCGGATCGCATCTTAAATCTTCTTGTACTTTGTAGTTATGATAATATATATTTTGATAATGATGGGGAAAAAGTAATAGATTAAGCAAACTTTAGTCAACTAATACTATTGCCGAAACAAAAATACATGCATTTATATATCGTGGATGCATGCATGTTTTTTCCCAAAACATAAGTAAACTCGAATTAAGGGTGAATATGAGATGGAGGAGTAGTCAACCAGAAAAGGGAAAATCAACAAGAAGAAAAGGGGAAAAAAAAAAATCAGAAACAAGAAAGATAAAGGTCAAATCGGCGATGCTGTGGCATAACCATTGACGGGTCTGCTTCCGTTGCCAATTAGGTGAAGTGGAGTCGGTGCTCGACAAAACTTTTGATGTTGTCTTTGAGTTTATTTTAGTTTTCGTGTGTATAATCCTTATTTTATTCTTATTTACATCTGCGTTTATGAATAACCTAACAAAAGTTTGACTTTCCAAGCTGGTTACACAAAACAAAAGGTGAGCTTTTAATGCGAGTTGGTTTGGTTCCAGGCAAATATACCATATAAAAAAGTAGTGCACACACCTCCGACTATCTGAGGCGTGCGCTGTAAGGCTTACGAGACATCAGTAAAGGCATAAGCCTCATAAACCTGCTTAAAAATTCATGCCTCGAAGCTTTTTCTATGCGCCTCAATTTGAGGCACGCCTAGGATTCACCTTTTTAAACCATGGGTACAGAAACCCAGCAGCTAATCTTAATAGGGAATCAACTAAAGGGTCAGAAAATTCTAAGTGCTCATTTCATTATTTAATTAAGTAATAATACAATACCAATAAATGGCCCAAGAAGCAGTTGATGTACCTTGTTTCAGATCTTCAGCAAAGTAGTTCAGATCCTCATCAAGTCGTTTTACGTGGCTATCTATCTGAAGAGAAGTGGGAAAGAAGCAAGATACATCACATATTCCAACTCTTCAGAATATAAATAATATCAAAACACTGATCAATTAAATGCATTGGCATGTAAGCAGGTGAATTCTAGTAACAGATTCATGGATATCAAAACTACTGCAATAACATAATGCTTTAAGAAAGGTTTAAAGATTAAGAGACTAAGGAACTCTTTCTACCCACCTTCACTCCACAAAGAAAGCATCTAAAATCAAAAGATATTTCTCCAAATTACTCAAAAGACCACCATCTTAGGAAAAATACAGTTTAATAAGGATCATTGTCACTATAATGACATATCAAAGAGCGGAAGAAAGACTAATGTGTCCGTGGAAAAATCACTGTACATAAATTTGGGGAAGATGCTTGTTATTTCAGCGGGAGTTGCAAGAGCAATTCTATGTATGAGTTGTTTTTGCCAAAAGTTTGAGAAAAAGCATTACCTTATTATTTCTTTGTTTGCATGTTGTTACAAGGCGATCAATTGCTTATATTGAAAGTTTGGGAACAGCCACATTGTCTCTTAATCAAACATAAGAGTTGTCGAAGAGTAACAAGCTGTTTATTTCTGCATTATTTTTCTAACTATAATAATAAAAGATGTGATACCATATAACATGCAGTGAAAAGAAAAAAAATAATAAGTCAGAAAACCATATAAAACAGGTAAAGGAAAAATGACCAAACTCCAATGTCCAACGAATTCAAGCACTATCACAATCAAATGCAACCAGAGCAGCTCATGCTACTATGGAAGGAATAGACCCTATAAATGAAAAATTCTTCACAGGGTCCGAGTACAGTAGCATTAATGACATTGTAGGCTTACGAGATCATAAGCTTGTCGGGCCAATAGAACCTTTTCTGTGCAGAGACTGAGTGCACTGTCCTGGTTGGCCTCAATATCTTTTTGAAGCTTTTCAATTGCTTCATCGTCTTCATCGCTGTTGACACCATATTTCCTTGAGAATAATCCCCCATTTCCCTGAGATGCCAATCCCAAACAATACTTGGTTTGCTGCCTTGTCTGATTAATCATCGCTTAAATTTTCATACATTTATATAAATTAGAAAAGTCTGTCATTTATTCTTATAGAATACATATTTAAAGTAGAAAACAGAAAACAAAGGGGAAACCTTGGGATCTCTCATCCAATTCTCGAATGGTGTTGAGCAACCTCTGAAGCTCCGCGGGTAACGTACTCGAATCTAATAATAAAAATAATAATTGATTGTCGCTATTATTCACAAACAATTTAATCTAACAATTTAAATTCACCATATATAATTTAAAAAGCAATAAAAATAAAAATCTCACATTCCAAATAGTCGTCCACAAATACACCGGTTCTCGCTATGGCCATCTTGAGTTAATTGCTTGCTTCTAGGGTTCCACTGCAGGGAGGGCAGAGAAAGCTCGCTGGAAGAAGAAAGTGGGAGAGAAAATGAGAACCGAACGACGTCGTATCTCCTGGACTGTAAGATTAGGAAAATTCCGCCGAGGTCCCCAACCTTCCGTAGCTGTGTCACCAATATCCGCAACTAACAGAAAACACTTATTTGAACGTTGAAATGACCAAGCAACGCACTTACGTGACATTGGGAATGGGGTGAAGCAAAGGAGTAGACTTCATGAACATTGTGAGTTGTACTTTATTCGAATTTTTAAATAGAAATAGAAGTTGAAGTTAAATTGGACAAAATGTTAAATTTTGAAAAATGATTTTGTTGTTTGTACGTATAAAAAAAAAAAAAAATATATATATATATATATATAGCATAATATGATGTGGAGGAAAAAGATTGGACGAAAAAGGTGATTGTGTTAATAAGTGACAAATGGTAAAATATCATATGACATTATATAATCCATTATGTAAATCATGATATATATGTAGCAAGATCCTTTGAAAAATGGCCATTTTAAATTCCCGTGTTGAGGTTTATGAAAGATTTTCATGTTTCAGGATTCCTAAAGATTTTCACGTAACATAGTGTACGTGATAATTGTGATGCGTGATATTTTTTTTTTTTTTTTTTTT
>CAIGRF010360074.1:0-11018 GCA_903798235.1 Fraxinus ornus | reverse complement strand
TTTAAATGTTGACTCTTTAAAATGGAGAGCATCTCATTTTTAAAAAAATCTCTTGAAGATACTCTTATGTACAATGATTGAATTTAATAAGTTACAGATTTCACTTCTCTATTTTTTAACCTATTCATATCATATTTAGCCCTTGTTTGATGGTCATTATTTAGTGAAAATAATGTTTTGAATAGTGAGTTTTAGGAGAATGTCGGGCTAAAAAGTAGGAAAAAGTTTTGAGTCTACATACAGAATATTTTATTGTATGAATATGTGGTTGAAAATGATTAAGTAGAAAAAAGAGTTTAAAAATAATAATTGTCAAACAAGAGCTTAAATTGATTGACAATTGACATATAAAAAATTCATGTTAAATAAGATAGGAGAATAAATCAATAAATATTTCTTTAGAAAAATAAAATGAAAAGTCAAAATAGATATCATTATTGAAGTGTATAAAAATTTTGGTTCTCTAAATTTAAAGAAAGTCTCTATAACGCATAAAATACTTCTTACAAATAAAGAGTTTCTTGAATATACTCTAATATGGACCATTTAATCGCCCCGTTTTGTCTGATAATGTATTTCCCAAAATGGCCCTCAGAAATCACTCCGATTGAAGCTACTTGGACCATTTAATCTTGCATTAAAAGCTCACCAAGAGAAATGATGATGTCAAGTTCAGTAATAAATTACAATTAATTCCTTTTTAGTAAGTTGTTGCTGATTTTGTGGAACAGTTAATTTGTTTACTAAGTTACCGGACCCAAAGATAGGTTACAATGAGGTGCGTGCATTTATGGAGTCTCCTCTAAGAATTTCTCTTTCCTCAGCTCCTTATTTTTTTTAAATAATTATTTCTAAAAATAAACTAGCAATATACTTAATTCTATTTAAATTTCAGAAACTTTTGAAAAAATTAAAATAACTATCTTCTTAAAAAAGGATAGTTTTTGTTAATTTTCTGGGTAAAAAAATGAACATGATCCAAAGCAATGATATTTGTAACAGAAAGGGTTAGTTGTTGAATATTTACTATACTGATATAATAATAGTCTCGTGCCTTGCTAAGTGTACACCGGCTTTGATACCCCGATATATAGACCCCCTCACAAGAGGAGGGTGCACGATTTTTTTTTATTGGTCGTTGGCTCCTTCTTTGAGGGCTGTACTAGAGTGTCAAATTCGGTATACAAATAGCATCTCCCTAATACTGCCCTCATAAATTATCGACATATATTGATATAGTATTTATACTAAGGTTGAAAGTCTGGTGAAATTGATAATTAATGTCTTGATAATAATAATGTTTACCAACTACAAGATATTATGTATGAGCATCTTGGTGCTGAATATAGAAGGTGCAAAATAATAGTAACCCTAATGGTTGGTTATGATTTTTCCCTTTTTTCTTTAGCTAAAGTCAATGGTTATGAATTATTGATGAACATATTGATCATATTTGTTAAAAGCGTGTTCTATTTCTCTACCTTTAATCTTGTGGCATTGCTTCAACGTGCTTGATATATAATCTTTAATAGTTTCTTTTTTTGGAAAAAAAAATATGTTGGTAAAAAAATTATTAATTGCTATCAAATTTGTGTGTCATACAATTTTTTGTATGTTGAATAAATAATACTGAACAATATTAATAAAATTATGCGTACGAGAATTTTTACCTGTTGTTTTATTTAGTCCAACTACCAAGCATGTCTCCCATGTTTAGTAGTTGTTCTTATTTTACTCCAAAAGGAATGAGAAAAAATGCAATCTATTAAGAATGGTAAGAAAATACAATATATATACAGATTTGATCTCCTAAGCACGGTGCTTAGTTTTATGCTAAGCACCGTGCTTAGGTGGCGAAAAACTACCTACTAATGTAGTGTGTCACCTAAGCACGGTGCTTAGCATAAAATTAAGCACCGTGCTTAGAAGATCATTACTATATATATAAATCATTCTATAAACTATTATGTACATGTAGTACAATTGAAGAAAAAAGCACTATTATTTTATCTAACCAAACTTGTTTATAGTGGTTTAATATATTAAGCATTGCATCAAAGAAGAGTGAAACAAGTTGCATTGTATATTTTAGAAGGTGTTTGAAGAATTATAAGATAATTATTGATGACAATTCAGTCTTATCTATATGCTTAAATAAGTATTTTTACTTTAAAAGAGTGCTTCTATTCATATTGTAACATTCAATGGAACCCTATAACAAAGTATTGAAGTCTCTCCATTTGACATTTGTTACTTATCAAAATTTCTTTTTTTTTTCTTGTTTTTTGTTTTAGAAAAATCATGTTTCACACCTCTATATTTAAAGATCAATATTAATGGATGCAATTCAAACACTTGTTAACAATGGACATAAATTGTTCTAATATCTCATTTGGTTAATAATAGTTTAATTTATATACTTTCATTTTTTTTTATAGATTTTTATGCAATGACCCACCGGTCCGACTAGTAATCCAAGACTCGATACCTTGTCCGGGTCGGGTCTAATAACTATGGTTCTAATATCTCATTTTGTTAATAATGCGTGCAGCCAAATTATGGAAGGAAAAATCATGTCTGGCCTATTTTGAGAATTGGATAATATGTTGTAATATTAATGAAGATAAAATGTATAATCTTCTAACATTTTCAATGCTAACGTGGATTGTATTAAAAATAAGTAGTGTTAGTAAAAATCCCTATCGAATGCAATTTAAAGGGACTATGTCTGCTGATGTGACAAGAAAAATTGTATAGAATGAAGATGCCCATTTAGATGTAGAGTCTTTGTTAAATGGAGAGAGACGCTAAAATTTAAGGGCCAATTTGATATGACGTTTGCTTTTCCTTGGAGAAAGCTGTTTTTTGTTTTGAAATTAACTTTTAAAAGATTTCCTTATTTCGAAATAACTTTTAGAGAAAATCACATTTAACCAATTTTCTCTAAAAAAAAATCTTTTAATTAGAAGAAATACTTTCATAAAATTAGGCAAACGGGTCCAAAAGTACATTTTGAGTCTCCAAGACTCATTTTGACTTTTCAAAAGTCTTTCAAAAGTCATGTCAAACGACCTTAAACACTCTCTCTCTCTCTCTCTCTCTCTCTCTCTCTCTCTCTCTCTCTCTCTCTCTCTCTCTCTCTCCATTAAATAAACTTCAATTATAGATTAAACCCGTTGGATATGAAATTTTAACTTGAATAGCTATTTATTAGACATTAATATCATCATACTATGGCAAGACTTCTTTATAAACAATAGAATAATGTCTACTCAAGAAAAGAATAAATATAGCATTACCATGAAACAAGATCGTATTTTTACCTTTCTTAACAACGAGAAATAATTTGGGAGAACCGAATCTATTGCTTAAATTAATGGCTCAGAGGTACAAATAAATAGGCGTATTCACTGTTCGCTTGAATATGAAGAATCCAAATGAAACATAGTACTGGAGAATAAAAAATTACAGCCTCTGGTAGTAATATTTGTAAATTAAAATATTAGAGATAACAACAATTCACAATCATCTTGTATGTAGATTAATATTTGAAAATAACAATCTCTTATAGACAAGGACAGAGACAGGCATTCCACGAGTCAAGGCAATCGTCGAAAAAAAAAAATTCAATATATATTGGGCGGACGCTTTATGCGTGAAATTCTTGCAATTACAGATGAATTTTTTTACGAAACTTACCGAAAAAGGTTCAGGATATTTGGAATGCTATGTCATTATTAGATTTGTGTAAGATGTATTGCAGGAGATGAGGGACCATAGTTGGAATAATTTGTTGAGTGGGTGATTGAGTCAAACCCCGTAACACCACCACCATAACCAATTCAACCGGCTGCACCACCACCATCGTGGAACTTGCTTCCCATTCAATGAACAAGTTCCAATCTCTTATCTAAATCAATATTTATGCTCAAATTCCGCTCAAACTCACCACCACAAATTAACCATCCTGAAAATTCCAATTCCATACACTTCGTTGCCTAAGATCTTATAGGCTACATATTAATGGAACCAACCCTTTTAGAGTAATTGCTTGTTCTCCCACTAAGGCGAAGTACAGTTTAGTGTCCAGCACCGTCCCTGAAGTATTTTAGATAAAATTCCTACCAAATGTAGGATGTCAATTTGTCTCGCCTTGCCTTTGATGTTTTCTAAAATAATTCATTCATTATTGTAGACCACTTGTGAACCGGTTCAAATTGGGTCGGATTAGTCATGATCCGACATTTTTTTTTAATGGGATGCATCATACCCTCAGCTAACTCATTTGATACTATTCTCAAAGATGCCTTAAATTTCGATTCAGCTCCTGACCTAATATAATATAAAAATATTTCAAAAGATAAATCAAAGTACAAGTACTGGTGGTGTATTCCAAAAGCACTAAAGCAATCACATTCCCAATTCAATGATGATCAACACTTTGACACTTTTTCAATTTGCCCGTAACAAACAAATATTGCAAATTAATAAATGCTAATTTGGGTTTTACTACTTGTATATCGAGATTGATATTTCGGTGTACAGCCTCCCCATAAATATGAGGGTTCGCCCAATAAAAAATCGTGAACCCCCTTTGTGAGGAAACCTGTGAACGTGGATGTACAAATAGCAAAATCTTACTTATTTGACTGCTAATCAATGTTAGAAGATTAGGGGTAACTCAATCAGAGAGATATCTTTGTGGGACCCTCATTATCTTTCCTTTTACAACCATTATAAATAATAATCCAATATAAATATATTAGAGTTATGCTATGTGTACAATCGAGGTTGACAACCTTTTACATGGGGGGTCCGCTTTTTTATTTTTGAATTTTTTAAACATACGGACCCCGCACACATGTGAGGGGTTGTCAACCAAGGTTGTCAACCTCGATTGTACAAATAGAATTATTGAATATATTAATATAAAACAAATAAATATAATAAAAAGGAAGAAAAAGAAAATTGTATCACCAACCCATTCGAACCCGTTTCTTGCCACCATCTCCAAATTCTCACTCTCTTTAGTGTACCAATTATACTAATAATTAAGATGTTGATGTGGAAATTTCACTTTTGTTAAAATTGTTCTTTATAGTGTGGAATTAAAAGAGGGGATTGAAGAGGATTATTTTAGTGTAAGAAAGTCGAAAATTATACTTTATTTGATGTAAACTTTATTCACTTTGTGATGATTTGATTGATTTATATGTATATGCTCGAGTTCGATAAAAAATATCGAATTATCGAAAATCAGTCTCAACCTGTTGGAATATCCCTAGCTCTAGGTATATCGTTCACTTGTTAAGCATCGTCATAATCAAGAAGGAATTTTCAATTACTTTGTCTATAAATTATTAGTGCTTTATATAAAGCATATTAATTTTTTAGTGCCAAAAATGTCATAAAAGCATTAAATATTTATTGAAATGGCCCTTATATAAATTAATTGGTCAATTCGACCTAAACCAATAGTGGTGTAGCAAATTTGTGGGATAATTTGTTTATCATCATTAATTTATTTTTCTAAATGCATTATATTTCTTTAGGACAGCCTCTTTATTTAAAACTTTGGTAAGTGATTATACAATGGTAGTTGATAGATATTTGTGCAATTATACTTCACAATAATGGCTGACATGATTTAACAAACGATTTTTGAAATAGATGAATGTGAAGTTGTCAAGTGTAACTTGTTAACAAATATTGTCAAATTTGATCGTACATGATTCCTGTGATTTTATAAATTGATTGGGATATTATTCACGTGGAGGATTTCGATTCTCTCTCTCTCTGAGCTATCTTATTCTTACTTACCTAATGCTTAACAATGGTCAAAGCCACCGTAACTAAAAAATAATTAAAATCTTGCATCAACACAATAATAGTGGTTGTACAGTGTCGTTCAACTAATCATATGACAACTTATACATTCAAGTCTAATCCGCCAAATTAATCTTCAAAATCATGAAGAATACTCTGTCTTATCTAAAAATAGATCGTTGAATGCTGAACAATTTTCCTTGTGTTTTGACAATCAAAATCACGTTTATAAATTTGTCAAATAATACTTGTGAAATTCGTTGTTGTGTGCTGGACTACAAATGACAAATTGCAAATTTCAAACGTAACGTCTATTGTCTATTAGTGCACATGCTTTGATTTAGCATTCTTGACCGTAAATATACGGAAAAGTCGTAGAAATGTATGTTAGATCAAACAAGATTGATGATAGGTATGAAAGGAGACATGTTGTTGCTAACTAGGGCTCTAATGAAATTATGTCTATACCATAGCACGTGTTAGTTAATCGACCTACATAGGACTTTAGACAATGCATCGACTATTCAACTCCATTTACGAATTGTACCTAAATTACCAATCATTCAAAGTTGAGACAGGAGAGAGAGCTCCAACCCATCATATCTCTCTGTTGTTCAAGAGAAACAGTGATTGAATTGTTTCAAGGATTAATGAAATAAAATATATCTTTTTTATATTTAATTCATCATATCAAACTGAACACATGAAAATACGATATGGTCTACTTTTCAGAATATATTATATATAAAAAGAGAGACACTTGAGGGCTTATTTGGGAGTTTTTTTCATTGGGTTTGACCTTTATAGGTGAGATTGGGAAAATCCTTGCTTGTTAGTTTTTTGGACACTGATTTTGAGTGATTTTTTAAATCATCCAAAGTCATTGTAGTGTGTGTAATATTTTGATTGATTTTTTCAACCCGCTAAATTGGTGATTCTTGATATTTTTCATTTTTTTTTTCAAATTTTATATCTCTAAAATAATTATTTTACAACACAGAAATTCAAATATACGTAAAGAAAAATGAAATTATTATAATAAAAAATAAAATAACTAAGAAATTCACTTGTAAATCAAAGAAATTATTTTATAACTAAAAAATTTACCTTTAAGATAAAAAATTACTTTAAGAAAAAAAATACTACTAATAAGATAAAAAAATAAAAAAAATAATCATGTGTAAAATTATGTGTAAAAATTATTCCTAAGTACAAAATTAACTTCTAACTGTAAAATTCACTTTTTAAGTAAAATATACGTATAGAAATTAAAATCTTAATTACAATTAAATATTTTATTTTTTCAGTTAAAATTAACTTATATGTCAAAAAAAATTACTTATAAATAAAATATTTCTTATGAGTTAAAAAATATTAATATTCGCTAAGTGGCTTACACATTTACTCTATATTGTTTATATATACTTGTATGTTTTTGTATATGAGTATGCATGTAATTTTATACTTTTAAAAAGTTTATTGAATCGTTGAATAACAAACTCTCAAGTATGGATTGGATTGTTTTGAAAATGGTAATTATATTCACACCACATTTTTTTATAAATACATCACATTTTAATTAAATAAAAGATCATTAACCTTTATTCATTATCACACTTATATCTTTAACTTTTTTCTTTATCACATTTTTAAACTGTAATGTGAATATAGAGGCGGCATTAAGGGTGTGCGAGTTGAGCAACTGAATAGGGACTCAACATTGTAGGGTACCAAATTTTTTTTTTATTATTATTATTATAGGTGTGCGTGTCACACACACACACATATAAATTTAAATTTTTGTTATTATGTTAAATTAAATGGCACGATATTTATGAAAAAAGAGTAACAAAAAAATTGTATTACGTTATTATTTTTTTAGTTTAGCATATTACTGAAAAAAAAATTGTTTTTTCAAATTTTAAACTATCTTACTTTAAAAAAAAATTAAATCGATCAATTAAAATTAATTTATCTATTTACGACCACAATCCTAAATGCCCCATTTACACATTAACCAATTACCAATCCAACAAGACAATAAACAACCCAAAATCCAAGTGATTAAGTGAAGATTGAAGAACTAACCCCATATCATTTTTTACTATTTCTCTCCCTCACACCCTTTAACCCACGAAAAATAGTTAAACAAAAAAGCGAAGAAACCCTACCATAAGTTTTTGTTGATTGCTCTATAATAATACAATTTATATAGTAATATCACAATTTTAATATTGAGCACATCGTATTGTCAGGCTTAAGAAATATGAAATGAGTAGTGTGCATATCAACAACATGACTACTTGGATTGATTTACATGTTAGTGAAAATTTTGTGAAATCGTTTACCAAAAGAAACAAATGAGGCTTTTGATATATTAACTTATTTGAAAAGAATGGGTTGAATTCTAAAAATATTTTCTGCTTATAAAATACTATTGACATTTTTTTTACTGTTTCATCTGCCGAAAGAAGTTTTTCAAAATTGAAGTTATTAAAATCTTATTTGCGATCAACATGTTACAAGAATGATTGAATGAGCTAGCTTTGATAGATGTTGAACAAGATTTGTTAGAACATATTGATTACAAAAGTTTAATTAGTGAGTTTACTTTTAGATATACGAAGAAATATTTTTACTTGATTTGTTGCATCTTAAGGTTTACGCGTTTTATTTAATGTTTCTGAATTCAAAAATTGCTCAAATGGAATTGCACAAAAAGTTTAGTGGCTCGAATGGTTCTTTGTTGATGACATATAAATTTTGATGAAGCTCGGGAGGATGTTTTTAGCTTTTTTCTTATCAAATGGAATTGCACGAAGAGTTTAATGAATTGAATGGCTAGCTTTGAAACATATTTTTTCTTAATATATTTTTTAATTTCGTGAAAGGACACCATTTCAAAATGTTGCATGGGGCACCTTAAATTTCAGGACAGGCCGTGTGTGAATATATCTAGTCTTTAAAAAATCATAACTAAAAATAATCCAAAATGGGACTCTCATGATTGCCCAGAACTGACACTGAATTAAAACTCACAACCGGTGCCCAAAACTCCCGGAGCAGGCCTTGAAACAATCTATGTTCAGACAGTAAATCATTAGATACTAGTAAATATATGTCCTAAAGGGAAACCAAATAAAAAAGGTCTTCAGGCTGCTAATAATTAGGCTTGGAGTCCATTGACATGTACGCATTGTGTTTGTGCAAGTTCTATAATTTGCTCTCATTGCACATGAAAATTTCTATAGCTCTGGGGAAAACAATTATGCCTCTTTTATGCTCATGCCTCCCACTAAATCATGTTCTTAGATTCGTACTAAAGGAAAATTGAATTAATTATTTAATATTTTTTTTTTTTGTATGAGTGGGGAGAAAAGGACAGTTCAGGTTTTCTTTAATCTATTGCATGCAGACAATTTCTTAAAATATATTTTCTCAATTAGTTTAGATCTCATTTCTTTATTTTTGCTATATTTAACTTTTTCCCTACTTTCTATTTAAAAATCAACAGAAGTCTCTTTTAAAAAAATTTATGAAATGTCCAAATGTTGTGACCTACCTATATTTTAGAGATGACAACGGATTGGGTTCGGGACGAGACCCTGCCACTCCCCACCCCGCCCCGCCTTAGACGGGACAGGACACTGGCGCGGGGTGGGGGGCATGCCCCATTTATTAACTTTTTTTTTTTTTTATATTTGTAATTAATTTTTTTTATCTTCACGGGACGGGTCCCCGCCCCGCCCCGCCAACCTGTCGGGGTGAGTTTTTCCGCCCCATTCGGGACGTGACCCCATCAGGACGAGGCAGATTTTTTTGTCGTCTCTACTATATTTACTTTAATAAAGCAATTAGTCGCAATTAAATCTCTAATTAAATATTATTTGACCAACTATTTTTTATTTATATATTTTTGTTGACCAATTTTTTTTTAAAATTTTACATGTATTTTTATTTGTTATAAAAAATCTGCCATGTTTTATTTTTCTTAGTAATTGGTAGTGTTCATTCCTGGGCTCACGTATATTTTTCCTTTTCTGAAATTTCGAAAACCTATATTTTCTGGGTCTAATATTTTTTAAAATAAATTATAGATGACCATCAACTACCACATTTTTTTGAATAAAAGTATCAATTATTTGAACAATAAAACATGTTTACCATAACGTTGGCTGGTTGTCATGCAGCCTTTCGTGCAACACTTAAAACATACTTATTTGGTTAATAAACTCTTAATTAAATATTAATTATTTGTGTCGCAGTCATGTTTCAAAAACTGCTTCGAGTTGTCGATTAAAAGTTTCGTTTACTCCTAGTTTTTGACACTTACGATATGATAGTTAATTAATATTGTAATTGAAGCAAAGCTCTAGAAATCGTTATTTACCGAGAGTGTAAGAACATTTGGTACGAACAGGTGGCCAACCTGAGAAAAGTTATTGCATTTTTTGAACACTGGATATTACCAAGGGAAAGCTAAACAGGCAACTTGCCCTAACGTTCCTCCTCTAATAAAAAGATCAAAATCAACATTATTGCTGATAATTATGTGTGAATGACTATTATGTGTGAATGATTTCAATTGTTTGATGCACATTTTGAGTCCAATAATGCATTTTTTTTTGTTTGATGTGACGGTGAATACATGTTTGAAAAAGAAGGAAAAGTTATTGATTTGATGGAAAATATTATTTTATTGAAAAATGTGTGATTGACTTAAGGTTCCTCCTCTAATAAAAAGATCAAAATCAACATTGTTGTTGATAATTATGTGTGATGGCTAAAAATTCGATTTAAAGATTTTAAAACTAGAAGCAAAAGCATATAGAAATCATTTAATTCACATGAATATGAAATTCAAATTTGGGGGACTCATGTTATAAACTGAAATTACTACGGTCCACCTAAATGTTATGTCAGCCTTGACAAGGATCCCATAGTGCTCCTGCGTTCTAGGGATGAATACTTATGCCTCGATTGTCGAGGGTTTTCAGACTAGAAGAATGCCTCAGTCGCTAGGCTTACCCGAGCAAAAATGTCGAAGAGTTGAGCACTTGACTACATATTTGGTTACAAGTCTCGACCAAAAACATAATTAGAGGCCTCGAATAGCATCGGACATGGACAAAAATCATACTATGTCCTCTAACAAGGTAACCTCAGTTTTAGTGAATTATGCCTAGCGTGGG
>CAIGRF010360065.1:28349-44384 GCA_903798235.1 Fraxinus ornus | reverse complement strand
TCTAATCCATTGATACTTAAAAGAATCCAGCTTTTGCATATGTATTGGGTTGCTAGATCTGGATTCTGTTTTCCTTCTGTTTTTTTGGCTAATATTTATTTGTCCAAACTGTAAATTCCGGCGGAGCCAGCTCGGCGGCCTCCCTGGCTCGCCGGGTACTGGCTCCGCCGCCAACTAACAGGAAGACTGTTTTGGTCTTGGTGGTTATAACTTATAATGACTTTTCTTGTCAACGTTTGTTATGATATGTGACTATTCCAACAAGAAAATTTTACCTCTAAACATTATTATAAGATAATTTTTTTAAAAACTAAAAACAGGGTCTCCATGGCTAGTTTTGCATTTTGCCACCACCTAAAAATACAATTTTTGTAGAAGACATGCCAGTGAATCATATGCACACAGAGGGATGTAAAAAATCATGCCCACATGTAAATTTATAGAAAGAAAGATAATGGTGAACACAAATCCACACCGCAGGTCCCTAAACCCTCTGGGCTTCACCATCCACTAGCCACCTGTCCATTATTATATGTAATGTCCATTCAAATACACACACACTACTTGGGTTGTGCTTTTAGATTGGTGATATCTTTGGATGTTATTGGGACTTTGTTCCCCTTGTTGAAATAGATACTTGAATAAGCAAAAATGAACATAATTAAATGATTAAAGCATGTTTGGCAAATAAGCCCATATCTTATACCCCACACAAATGTGTGGTTTAAAATGTATGGGGAGGGATTCCCACACAAAATAAGAAATAAGTAATTCAAGCTTACTCCCACAAAATTTGTCGACCCATTGCTTTTAAGCCATGGGCTTATTTGCCAAACATGTTCTACTAATAGTTAAGCTTATCTAGAATATAGTTAAATGTTGTGGGTTTCAGGTGGGTGTTGTTACTGCTACTGCTTAGCTAGTTGGGGCTCAGCCATGTCGATTTGATGTTCCTCTTTTCTTTTCTTCTTAGTCCAATTTTGTTGCTGTTGGTCTATTGAATAAAGAATTGAACCCTCAATGGCCACTTATGCAAGGGGTTTTTGGAAATTCACTTTTCTTTTGACATCACTAAGAATGGTAATGGTATCTAAGCATTCATTAATGTGTGGGGTGGGGGCAATTTGTTATACAATGGTTACTTCAAGTGGAGTGCACTGTAGTTGTGAGGATCATAGGAAGTCTTATTATAAAGTAGAAACATTTTTATATGTGAGTTTTGAGCCAAGATGAAGATGACTGTTATAACATGGCACTAAATTCTGAACTTTTATCTTACCGAAAAAGAAAAACTCAAGGTTCTCCTCTTTCTTTTTTATGTGCCAAGGGATGGGGATATTACGCTATAACACACCAAAGTCCATCTGATTCTGAATTTCATTGATATGGGATGCTAACAATCTGTTGCATCCATCCTTCTTTTTTGTTTCAGGGGGTGTGGATAGGTTTTTGGGGCCTAATTCTCCTTTTCCTTGCGTATCATAGTTTAGTAAAGTTCAATCTAATAATCTGTTGCATTCATCCTTCTTTTTTGTTTTGGTGGGGATGTGATAGGGTTTCTGGGGACTAATTCTCCTTCACTTTGCATATTGTTGTCTTTGAATGCTAAACTACTTCAGATATATTATATAGCTATCTTAGTGTTAGATGGCGTTTATCATTCATTCAAATTTTTTTTTCCTTTATACAAGCAGAGTCATCTACTAAAATGTTTGGAGGTAGAGCGATCCACCGGTTGGTGAGAGATAGGCTTCATTCACAAACCACTGTAAACTTTCTGATTTTGATTTACGTTTTTAATTAATTTCAATTATATTTGATTCAAATAATATTTCATTTCTGCTATATTTCATTCAAGTAATATTGATCAGGTTCGTGCTTTGGAGATGACCTGAGGGCTCTATGTCCCAATAGAGATTGAGACTATTATAAAAGATTGTGCAAGATCTCAAATTTAATAGCCTGATATATCTAGTCATCAAGAGAGATTGAGATTTCTATTATTTTATATATGCAAGGGTCAGGCATCTGTTCCTCTTCCGCTGTTAGCATACCAAATCATACAGTCTTACTACTTTACTAAATGACTGAACCTGTGATAAAGAGGATTTGCTTTATTCGCGATAAAAATAAAATAAAATTAACATAATTGTTTTTGGGACAAAACTTATGGGTCTTTGCAGGTCAATTTTGCATGCTCTTGTTAACGTATTTAGTTTTTGTGCTAGCTTGTTGAGACTTGAATCTAATGCTTACCATATTATCTGTTCCATTATAATAAAATCTGAAGTCTAATTATCGCATGAAAGAATGAAAAATGAACACCTTATATCTGTGGAAATTTGTGTATTGAAGCTTATTCTGTCTATTTGTTTCAGAGCAAAGTAAATGCTTATATGAATATTTGGATAGTAATGAATTTACTTAACTGGCGATAAGCTTATTACAACGTGTGCCAATTGGTTCACAGATGCATTTTTTTAGAGTTTTTATAACAAAAGCAATTGATCTCGCATTATCTTGTAACTTTTAAACTAGAAAAGAAATCAATGCAACACACAACAAACAGTTTTTGGCCCTTGTGTTCCCTTATTGACATGATCACCTGAATGGAATTTCTTAACTAAGCTTTTGATGTTGCTTTGTTTTAGTTCAGTTTCCTAGAATATTGCCTTCCAGTAGCAGTGAAGTAATGCAGCCTGAACATATACCTCAATGTGAACTACCTTGAACCAAGAAGCAAATGAATAGTAATAGTTGGGCATGTTGATTCTGTTGTAAAAGTTCCACGCAGGACTATTGCTGACTAAGTTTGGTGGGAAAAATTAGCATCATAGCTTTCTGTGGACTTTCTGTTAATTTAATTGAGTGTTTGCCAGTTAAATTATAAATTGGTGGCTGAAATTGGCTTCTGGTTCATTTTTCTTCACCCAATTTTCAGGCCTCTCCGGTTTTGTCTTTTCTTGTTTCCAAGAAAGAGCAGGAAAGCATTGGAGTAGGCATGAAGTCCTTGAGGGCGCTGGCACTCTTTGGAGCAGGTGTATCAGGCCTTTTAAGTTTTGCAACAATAGCATCCTCTGATGAGGCCGAACATGGTTTAGAAGCCCCAAGCTATCCTTGGCCTCACGAAGGCATTCTCAGTTCATATGACCATGCTTCGTGAGTTTATGCTAGCCTATCTACTATTTTCCAAACAAGTTCTTTGTTTTCAGACTAATTCAACTTTTGACATCCAAATCGGATCTGTGCTATTTTTTAAGATTTTAATAAGTTGCAACTTGATACTATGGGTCAACTTATAAATAACAAGTTGTCCAATAAGATTAATTCAATGAATACAAATACCAAAAAATTGATACTAATATTAAAATATCGGTGATCCATACCAAAAAGTAGATACTAATATTGGGCAGCTTGGACTAACAAAAAATAAATATCGGTGATCCATACCAAAAAGTAGATACTAATATTGGGCAGCTTGGACTATCAATAAATAATTTAGGGATAAGGCCCAAAATCAAATGTTAGGCTAACAAAGTTATAAAAAACTAATTTGGCTGGATTAATTTCTAATCTGTTTAAAAAAATTAAAATAATTTAATTAATTAAATATATGAAATTAAAAAAATTATTTAGATTCGGTTCTTATTTAGTTCTTCTGTTTTTTTGTCTAGATCTGAGAACCGACCTAAACTCATCGATTCTCAATTCGAATACACGTCCGGGTATTTAACTTATGAAGAACCGTTTGGTTCAGTTCAGGTTCGATCCGGTTCGGTTCGGGACTTTTGTCCAGCCCTACTTTGAACCGTTCATTACGTGTTATTTAGGTCATTTCTTATTCTGTTACATATCTTAGTTTAATCTGACGTTAGCAATATACCATGTCTGATTGTGCATCATAATACATTAAAATAAATTCTGTATTTCTGGCTTTCTAATTTTGAAGCAAATTGGCTTATTCTCTTTCTTGAAAATTTCTCGCAATGGATAAAAATGTAACTTTGGAGCAGCAACAATTAAGGATATAATCTCAATTGACAAAAAATCGCTATTTTGGTTTCATACTCTCTCTCCACATACCAAACAATCTCTGTAGCACGGACACTTCAATTAGAGTAGCGCGTCCGTGTCGGACACAAGTCGATACCGACACTTGTTGGACACTCTACCGTAATCATTTTTTTTTATATGAGAAATATTATATATTGTTAATTCAAAGTTATTAGCAAATAACAAATAGGTACTGATGTTTGAAAGATTTTAACAAGAAAAATTAATAACAAGTAGAAAACTAAATTTATACTATATAAATGAAATTTTTTTAAGAATTTAATCAACGTGTCGATGACGTGTCGTGTCAATACTTTTTTTAAAAATCACGTGTTGGCGTATCTGACACGTATCGTATCGGACACACGTGTCCGTGTCCGTGTCGGTGCATCATAGCAAACAATTCTAAATTTATTTCCCTGAATCTTCAATTTACCCAACTTAAGATGATTCTTGCAGACGCAGGAAAGAAGCTATCAAATTTTAACCCAAGTACATGCGATTACTTTAAAAGAAAAAAATTGTGAAATGAGCGAAAGAAAAAATCGAAACGTTGGTTGACATATCCTTTTTTCGCATGGATAAATTTTCCCAAACATAAAAGGCATTCTTTTTGTTTGGATGAGATAAATTTGTTGAGGTCTAAGTTTTCATTAGAATAATGTTTACCGAGAGAATTTATTAGTTCCTGGACATGATTGAATCGGAAAGCGTACATGTGTATGTGTGCACTTTATAGAGGAAGATTTCCTTTATTTGTTATATAATCGTTGTAGGTAAGCTTTTTCTGGCATGTACTATACAATATAATATTCTCCCGCCCTCCCTGATGAGTTTCATGTTCTCTACATGTGCATAATTCTCCTGGTTTGTTCAACCGAATCAGTGACTGTAGAACATTTTACCCTATTGTTTCATTGATATATTGTGGTCAATTCCAAACAGGATTCGTCGTGGTCACCAGGTTTATCAAGAAGTCTGTGCATCATGCCATTCGATGTCCCTGATTTCATATCGGGACTTGGTAGGCGTGGCATATACAGAGGAGGAAACGAAGGCTATGGCNTAAGAAATTACTAGTTTAATAGCTGTAATAATTAGATAGCAAAGTTGAAAATTAGCAAAGTAACATACGTTTATGGTGGTTCACCCTCAGCGTGAGCTACATTCACCCGCAATACAGGTTTTCATTATAATGGATAAGAAATTACTAGTTTAATAGCTGTAATAATTAGATAGCAAAGTTGAAAATTAGCAAAGTAACATACGTTTATGGTGGTTCACCCTCAGCGTGAGCTACATTCACCCGCAATACAGGTTTTCATTATAATGGATAAGAAATTACTAGTTTAATAGCTGTAATAATTAGATAGCAAAGTTGAAAATTAGCAAAGTAACATACGTTTATGGTGGTTCACCCTCAGCGTGAGCTACATTCACCCGCAATACAGGTTTTCATTATAATGGATAAGAAATTACTAGTTTAATAGCTGTAATAATTAGATAGCAAAGTTGAAAATTAGCAAAGTAACATACGTTTATGGTGGTTCACCCTCAGCGTGAGCTACATTCACCCGCAATACAGGTTTTCATTATAATGGATAAGAAATTACTAGTTTAATAGCTGTAATAATTAGATAGCAAAGTTGAAAATTAGCAAAGTAACATACGTTTATGGTGGTTCACCCTCAGCGTGAGCTACATTCACCCGCAATACAGGTTTTCATTATAATGGATAAGAAATTACTAGTTTAATAGCTGTAATAATTAGATAGCAAAGTTGAAAATTAGCAAAGTAACATACGTTTATGGTGGTTCACCCTCAGCGTGAGCTACATTCACCCGCAATACAGGTTTTCATTATAATGGATAAGAAATTACTAGTTTAATAGCTGTAATAATTAGATAGCAAAGTTGAAAATTAGCAAAGTAACATACGTTTATGGTGGTTCACCCTCAGCGTGAGCTACATTCACCCGCAATACAGGTTTTCATTATAATGGATAAGAAATTACTAGTTTAATAGCTGTAATAATTAGATAGCAAAGTTGAAAATTAGCAAAGTAACATACGTTTATGGTGGTTCACCCTCAGCGTGAGCTACATTCACCCGCAATACAGGTTTTCATTATAATGGATAAGAAATTACTAGTTTAATAGCTGTAATAATTAGATAGCAAAGTTGAAAATTAGCAAAGTAACATACGTTTATGGTGGTTCACCCTCAGCGTGAGCTACATTCACCCGCAATACAGGTTTTCATTATAATGGATAAGAAATTACTAGTTTAATAGCTGTAATAATTAGATAGCAAAGTTGAAAATTAGCAAAGTAACATACGTTTATGGTGGTTCACCCTCAGCGTGAGCTACATTCACCCGCAATACAGGTTTTCATTATAATGGATAAGAAATTACTAGTTTAATAGCTGTAATAATTAGATAGCAAAGTTGAAAATTAGCAAAGTAACATACGTTTATGGTGGTTCACCCTCAGCGTGAGCTACATTCACCCGCAATACAGGTTTTCATTATAATGGATAAGAAATTACTAGTTTAATAGCTGTAATAATTAGATAGCAAAGTTGAAAATTAGCAAAGTAACATACGTTTATGGTGGTTCACCCTCAGCGTGAGCTACATTCACCCGCAATACAGGTTTTCATTATAATGGATAAGAAATTACTAGTTTAATAGCTGTAATAATTAGATAGCAAAGTTGAAAATTAGCAAAGTAACATACGTTTATGGTGGTTCACCCTCAGCGTGAGCTACATTCACCCGCAATACAGGTTTTCATTATAATGGATAAGAAATTACTAGTTTAATAGCTGTAATAATTAGATAGCAAAGTTGAAAATTAGCAAAGTAACATACGTTTATGGTGGTTCACCCTCAGCGTGAGCTACATTCACCCGCAATACAGGTTTTCATTATAATGGATAAGAAATTACTAGTTTAATAGCTGTAATAATTAGATAGCAAAGTTGAAAATTAGCAAAGTAACATACGTTTATGGTGGTTCACCCTCAGCGTGAGCTACATTCACCCGCAATACAGGTTTTCATTATAATGGATAAGAAATTACTAGTTTAATAGCTGTAATAATTAGATAGCAAAGTTGAAAATTAGCAAAGTAACATACGTTTATGGTGGTTCACCCTCAGCGTGAGCTACATTCACCCGCAATACAGGTTTTCATTATAATGGATAAGAAATTACTAGTTTAATAGCTGTAATAATTAGATAGCAAAGTTGAAAATTAGCAAAGTAACATACGTTTATGGTGGTTCACCCTCAGCGTGAGCTACATTCACCCGCAATACAGGTTTTCATTATAATGGATAAGAAATTACTAGTTTAATAGCTGTAATAATTAGATAGCAAAGTTGAAAATTAGCAAAGTAACATACGTTTATGGTGGTTCACCCTCAGCGTGAGCTACATTCACCCGCAATACAGGTTTTCATTATAATGGATAAGAAATTACTAGTTTAATAGCTGTAATAATTAGATAGCAAAGTTGAAAATTAGCAAAGTAACATACGTTTATGGTGGTTCACCCTCAGCGTGAGCTACATTCACCCGCAATACAGGTTTTCATTATAATGGATAAGAAATTACTAGTTTAATAGCTGTAATAATTAGATAGCAAAGTTGAAAATTAGCAAAGTAACATACGTTTATGGTGGTTCACCCTCAGCGTGAGCTACATTCACCCGCAATACAGGTTTTCATTATAATGGATAAGAAATTACTAGTTTAATAGCTGTAATAATTAGATAGCAAAGTTGAAAATTAGCAAAGTAACATACGTTTATGGTGGTTCACCCTCAGCGTGAGCTACATTCACCCGCAATACAGGTTTTCATTATAATGGATAAGAAATTACTAGTTTAATAGCTGTAATAATTAGATAGCAAAGTTGAAAATTAGCAAAGTAACATACGTTTATGGTGGTTCACCCTCAGCGTGAGCTACATTCACCCGCAATACAGGTTTTCATTATAATGGATAAGAAATTACTAGTTTAATAGCTGTAATAATTAGATAGCAAAGTTGAAAATTAGCAAAGTAACATACGTTTATGGTGGTTCACCCTCAGCGTGAGCTACATTCACCCGCAATACAGGTTTTCATTATAATGGATAAGAAATTACTAGTTTAATAGCTGTAATAATTAGATAGCAAAGTTGAAAATTAGCAAAGTAACATACGTTTATGGTGGTTCACCCTCAGCGTGAGCTACATTCACCCGCAATACAGGTTTTCATTATAATGGATAAGAAATTACTAGTTTTTCTCTCACCTTTCTTGCACAAATATGACCCCTTCAGAAATCCTTTATTCTAGAATATTAGTCTGGCCTAACACTTGTGAATGCACAATTTGCACCTACAATAGAGAAAAATAATCTCAGGGGCTCCAATCCTGAAACCCCAAGCAGAGTGTACTACCACCGCCCTGCAACTCCCATTGACCTTACTGCGAAGGTCAATTTACTATCAAGTGTCGAGGGATAACACTATTATTTTTGGATATTACCAATCTTTATTCATTTTGCATGTTGTCCTTCTAGATGGGGAAAGACGTCGTGACATTTTTATCATGGGCTGCAGAGCCAGAAATGGAAGAACGCAAACTGGTAAGCCATTATTTATAAATAAAATATGAATGCAACTCAGGTTTGACGTATCTCTCTGCTTTTACAGATGGGTTTCAAGTGGATATTTGTACTATCATTGGCACTTCTTCAAGCTGCTTATTACCGGCGATTGAGGTGGTCTGTTCTCAAGTCCCGGAAGCTGGTTCTTGATGTCGTCAACTAGATTCCACAGCTTCCTTGTAAGTGTATCAACCGGGAGGACTTGCAATCAGCAAATAATCATATTCCTGTTAAGTTCGGAAGCTGGTTGTTGAGGTCATCAACTAGATTCCACAGCTTCCTTGTAAGGTTACCAACGGGGAGGACTTGCAATCAGCAAATAATCATATTCCTGTTACGTTCGATTTTTTCTCTTCAACGTTAAACTGATTTGAGCATTTGTTGGTAATGCAGAACATTTTTGTTCCTAGTGAGGAAGAAATAAGAAATTCACTCATAAATGACTCTTTTCGGTGTTAATTTGAGCTGATGAGAATTCTCTGCTAGTGTGAAGTTGTACTGCGTTCTGTTGTACAATGCGACTACTCTTTATTCTTTAAAATAAAGGTTCTGCATGGAATGGAACTAACACAGAAAACCAATATCGTTAGCATCCAGCAGCCAAATTTATGTTATATTTAGATATTGAATTGCTATAGAATACTACTAGTGTTATGCTTGATAGGGAGGATTGCAAGGCTACCAGGCAACATTATTTAAAGGAAATAGAATTTAAAATTTTGTTCGTTTTATTATTCAAATATGCATAAAGTATTATTTTTTAATGAAAGTAGAACTATGCCCTTATTAAACAATTATTATTTTTAAACTCTTTAATTCTCGTACTTGTTTTCAGTTACAAATTTACATAATAAAATATTTTACATGTAAATTCAAAAAAAGAAAAAAAATTATTTATTGACCACTATTTTTTTTTTTTCAAAAAAATCACTATTCAAAATTCAAAATTTTTCAAAATAATGACCATCAAAAAAGGGATAAATTGATTTCTACACTTTCTTAATGGATATCAAAATTTGTATCCTGCATCCACAGTTAGTACTTTTACTCCCTTAGATTTGCTTTCACCTCAAGTCCCTTCATCTTCCCCTTCATGATTCTTCAATGTGCTCATTGTTATGATTCTTCTTTAATTTTGACTTTCATTATTTCCTCACATGTTGAAGGTCTTCTCTACGGGTGAAACAGTAAAGATGAAATAAAATTCTACGAAGATATGATGAAGTAATTTGAGATAACTGGCTTTGGTCTATTGAATTATTTTTTCGGCATGGAGATAAAACTAGCATCTTGTGGGTTTTTTTTTTTTTTTTTTAATTTAACAATCATGTTACATGTACATCATTTTTTATGGTGCAAAAGTGGAATTGGTTTCTTGAAAACAAGAAGAAAAATAAAAAACTTGGAAGAGTTTGCAAGAATAATTTGATTGTATTGAAAAAGTTTACAAATCTAAGTTTATATAGAAAAATTAGTTCCCTAATCCTAATGACTAAGGAAATAGAAATCCTTAAAGGAGTAAAAATATATACTAAAAGGAAACAAAATTCTAATCTAAAAGAAAGAAGAAGTCATATTCTAATTAAAAAAGAAAAAGAAATCATATTTTAAATAACAAATAAGAAGTAAAAGAGACAAGTTCCTATTTCAACGAGAAAATATAACATAAATATGAATGTCCTAGATCATTTTCTCCCACTTGAAGAAAACTCGACCTCAAATTTGTTGTGGCAAGAGAATATTTATCTAGCGTATACTATTCAAAGATGTCTACACCAATGACTATAAACGTTCTTATCTTTACGAAGATCAATCTTATAAGCACCGTCTCCAATTTTCTTCAATACGCGAAACTGAGTTATTTTCCTATCTTTTAATTTACTATAAGGGTCCGTTTGATAGGTCCAAATTCCATGGAAAATGGAAAACATTTTTCATTTTTTCACTTTTCATGTTTTTGATGTCTTTTTTTCTAGGGAATCCATTTTCCACTTATTTTCTAGGTACAACCATTTGATGCACATCTGTTTGATTTTGGTTTCTCACCTATTAGGTGGGAAAATAATTTCCACCTTTTTTTTTCTTTTTTCTTTTTAGCAATGGCAACCAATTCTATCAACCATTGTAAAAAGAATTTTCATTTTTGTTGACAATTTCTATGCAAAACAAAGTCAAACGAATATGATAATTTTTTCTAATTGTTTAATTTTATTATTTTATTATTTTTAATTTTTTACTTTTTGGTAATTGGAACAAATTCTAGACGTATTGGTAGAAAAAAATTATCACTTTAATGGACAATTTTCATAAAAAAAGAAGCCAAACGGACACCAAACTTTCAACATTTTTCAGGTAGAAAATTATACCAATCAAACACAATTAATTACAATTCCCAGTAAAACAAATTTTAGGCAATTCAATTCTCAGTAAAACATTTTCTTCCCATCAATTTTCCACATTTGCAATCAAACGGACCCTAAGTTCTTATTGAAACTATTTTTCGAAGATGCACAATAGCTAAATCACATTCGTTGAACAACTTTAGCTTGTGATGTTGATCACTGCAACTTTGTACTTGGAATTGGGCCAATTGGGTGCCTCTAAGTTCCTCAATCTCCTCATGAATTTGTTGCACATTGTCAGCAACTCTTCAGTTGTAATTCTAAAATTATTGGATGAATTGAATTAAATATATAGGGTGTCGAGGCGCTTGCATATACTCGTTTAGTTGAACAGTTAAGACATATTATTGAAAGCAAATTCAATTTGTGGTAAATTTGCATCTCCACTGTTTATGCTTATCACTACAAACACATCGAATCATGTTACCAAGTGTGTGATTAGCTACTTCGACTTGGCCATCGGCTTGTGAATGACTAGTATTGCTATATCTTGAGGAAGTATCAAATTTCTTCCAAGGTATCATCGAAAAATGTCAATCCTATAGAAAGTAATAGAATTAAGAATACCATGAAGATAAACAACCTCTTTGAAAAGTAAATAATCTACCTGAGAGACATTAACTTCTTCTTGTAGGGAATAAAGTGAACTATCTTTGACAATCGATCAACTATGACAAAAATCGACTCCTATCCATGTTGAGTTCGGGGGAGTCCAAGAACAAAGTCCATGGTCAAATCTGTCAAATATTCTCTAAACTAGGTAAAGGAATGTAAAGGCCGATATTTTGGCCTTAAGCCCGTTGACATGTAGGGCAGCTTTGAACAAATTGACCAACGTCCCGCTTGAGTTGAGGCCAAAAGAATTGCACCTCTACTAAGCTAATTGTTTTATCTTGACCCATGTGGAACTTAGTCCTCCAGCATGTAGTTCTTGAATTAAATACTCTCGTAGCGAAGATTGGTGAATACAGAGTTGATAGCCTTTGATCAAAGCCGGTAGCCTTGTAGGAAGAAGCATTTCTCATGAACATACATTCTTCATCACTAACAGGAATGAATGAAGAAAAGCCATCTCTCGTACAACAAATATTATTGGTAGCTTCGGAATTTACCCATAAATTTGTACAACAATGCTACATGTACAGGATTTTAAAATCCTACATTTGCCAGACAACTCATAACATAGGTGGTGGGGTGTGATTTTTGTCAATATATTAATCATGTGGGGCCACCAATATGTGAGATAAAATTTAAAATTCTGTATAAAACCTGTAAAAAAAAATCCTGTACTTCAGGAATAATTCAAATTTGTAATGTCACTTTCTAGATTAAACTTTTTCACCATTGTGGAGAAGATCCCAGCCTCTACTACAAGTGTCTGATTTTCACAGCTTAATTTTCCTTTCTTTTGCAAAATGACTTTGTTTATCACAAAAAAATCAATCACCAATAGTTTTATTTTAAAAATGGGGTTTAGACCGATTGTTCTTCCCTCAGAATTTATTTTCCTTGTTTCCGTCCTTAAAGTTCTTACCCTTGATAATGCTAAACAATTCAAAGAAAATAAAGAGAAAGATGAGGCTAGGGTTTCATTAATTCTGCATAATGAAATTGAATACAAAAATGATGCTTTAACCTAAATTTAAAGAAACTATATATAGGCTAAAATAAAGAAAATTAAAAAGACTATTATACCATTGATAAACAATAAAATAAAATAACACTATATTTCTTAACATCTCTCCTCAAACTCACAATACGGCAGCTACAAGCATCGAGAGTTTGCTAACTAGAAAATGAAAGGGGAAAATAGAATGCGACTTGGTAAAAAAATCTGTAAGCTGCAAATAAGAAAAACAAATGACAAAGTAATTATGTCATGCTTGAGATGATGACGAGTAAGGTGACAATCGATCTCAATGTGCTTAGTGCGTTCATGAAAAACTGAGTTATGAGCAATTTGAATAGAACTCTGGTTGTCGCAATACAAAGGAGTGGGATGAGAAAGAAAAACTCTTATATCACGATATTCTGCTTCGGTTGAAGATTGAGAAACAATTGATTGTTTCTTGCACTTCCAAGAAATAAGAGAATCACCCAAAAAAATATAGAAATCAGTAACAAACTTACGATCTGTGGGATCACTGCCATGATCAGGATCAGAGTATGCACGCATCTCTAAGGAGGAGGTGGATAGAAGTAAAATATTCTGAAAGACTGTACCCCGAAGATATCGCAAAATACGAATAGTAGCTTCCCAATGAACTATAGTAGGAGAAGTAACAAACTGACTAATAACATGAACGACATATTCAATATCTGGACGAATAATAGTGAGATATACCAAACTCCCAACAATAGTACGGTATAAAGTAGGATCCAACAAAGGTAAACCATCAGAAGAAGAATACTTTGCGTTAACCTCAATAGGAGTATCAACAATCTTATTATCAGTAAGTCTAGCCCGCTCAAGAATATCTGCAATATATTTCGACTGAAAAAGAAGATAACCTCTGGGTGAGCAGGCTACCTCAATACCCAAGAAATATCGTAGAGAACCCAAGTCCTTCATTTCAAACTGTCTAGCTAACTCTATCTTCAAAACTGAAATACCATCAATATCATCACCAGTAATAATCATGTCATCAACATATAAAGATAGAATGATACGTCCTACATCAGTGCACTTAATAAAAAGAGTAGAATCATGACTACTAGAAGCAAATCCAAGGGAAGAGATCACAATAGAAAATTTTCTCAAACCAAGCACGAGGTGCTTGTTTGAGACCATACAACGCTTTCTTTAGTTTGCAAACATACCCAGAATCATGTGAAACACCAGGAAGGGGCGCCATATAAACTTCTTCCTGAAGATCTCCATTCAAGAAGACATTTTTAACATCAAGTTGAGAGAGATGCTACTGACGAACCGAAACTACTACAATAAGAGTACAAATAGTAGTTATTTTTGCAATAGGAGCAAATGCCTCCTCATAATCCATACCATACTGTTGAGAGTACCCTTTTGCAACCAACCTAGCTTTGTATCGCTCAATTGATCCATCAGAATTAGTCTTGATCTTATACACCCAACAACAATCCACAACACTCTTACTAGGAGGTAGAGGAACCAAATCTCAAGTACCACTCTTATGCAAAGTAGAAAGTTCCTCATCCATAGCTTGCTGCCAAAGAGGATCAAGAATTGCCTCTTTATAGGAAGAGGGCCCAGAGAGTCAATGAATATAAGCTAAAAAAGGAAGTAAAAGATGAAAAATAACAAGAATAAGTAAAATCTGGTAACTTTGTAGACTTATGAATGCATATGGATTGACGTAGAGGTGTTTCCATAATCTCAGACGGAGCTTGAGGGACCATAGGAGAAGAGGGACATATAGGTATACCAGAGAGTAAAGTGTCAGTACCTGCAAAATGATCAGTACGAATTGGTTGTAAAGATAACGGGGTAAGAACATGAGAAGGGATATTTGAAGTACTAGGAACCTGAGATGACAAACTATTAGAATTGTCAGAAAATGGATCTAAACGAATGAGATCAGATCTAGTCAAACTATGAGTAGTGAATGGATTGAAAAGAAAGGTATATGCTCGAGAAAAATAACATGACGAGACACATAGCGTTTCTGAGTTATTGGATCAAAACAACGATACTCCTTTTTACCTTCATCATAACCAAGAAAGACACAAATAGCAGATCGAGATGATAACTTGCTGCGTTCTACATGAGGGCGAATAACGAAACAAGTACAACCAAAAACTCTAAAGAAAGAATAATCAGGGGCATACCCATACAACTTTTTGAAAGGAGAAAAACCTGAAATATAAGAAGATGGAATTGTATTAATCAAACTTACAGCAGTAAGAACAGCTTCACCCCCAAAACACACTAGGAACAGAAGTAGACAACAAGAGAGGACGAGCCATTTCAACAATGTGCCTATATTTTCTTTCAACAACATCATTTTGCTCAGGAGTATCTGTACACGAAGTTTGGTCAATAGTTCCATCTAAGGCAAGCAGCTCACAAAATTTACTAGAAGTGTATTCTCCGCCCAAATCACACCTAAAACATTTGATAACATCAGAATGTTGAGTTTTGACAAGAGCACGAAATGCTGAGTATATCTCAAAGAATTCAGAACGACACAACAATAACGAGTATGGTCATCAATAAAAGAAACATAATATCGAAACCCTCCTTTTGTGGCAACAGGAGAAGGCCCTCATACATCAGAATGAATTAAATCAAATGGAGAAGAAGAAACAGAAATACTTCGATTAAAAGGTAAAGCTGAAAATTATGCCAGTTTACATCCACTACAATCAGAAATATCATAGGGTTGCAACTTTCCTAAAGCCCCTGTAGAAGCCAAAAATCTCAAACGAGAAGATGAAACATGACCAAGGCGAGAATGCCATAAATAAAAACTAGAAGAAGAAGGACTCAAACGAAAAGAAGACAAATCAACACTAGTAACAGCAACAGCAACTGACACTTTTAACTCATCCAGATTATATAGTTCACCCTTCCTACAGCCTGTCCCAATCAACTTCTGAAACTGTAGATCCTGTACATAACAAGAAGAAGAAGAAAATGTAACTAAATTACCATAATCACATAATTGACCAACAAAAGCAAGATTTAATGTGAGTTTCGGAATATGATAAATATTAGGGAGAGTCAAGTGAGGCGTGACAACAGAACCAACACATGCTAAAGGCATAGGAGTACCATCAGCATTCATGACAGGGATAGAGGACGAAGGAGACACAGAAGCAAAAGATGAAGAATCTGGAGACATATGATGTGAAGCACCAGAATCCAAGACCCATACAGAATGTGACATACCTAAAGAACTTTGAGGCAACTGACCTACGGAAGAAGAAGAAGAAG
>CAIGRF010360065.1:8636-25944 GCA_903798235.1 Fraxinus ornus | reverse complement strand
TTTTAAATTTTTTTTTTAATTTTTTTTTTTTTTTTTTTTTTTTTTTTTTTACCATTGGGTATGACATTTGTTTCCATTGCATAAAATAAAATAAAATAAAAAATTTGCAGCCAACCTGGAAAACTTTTTCCCGCCAAAATCAATTACCCGGAAAATGCACACGTGTGGGGGTAAGGTGGAAAATATTTTCCGTGAAAGATTTCGCCAATCAAACAGTCAAAAAAGTGGAAAGTGAAAAATATTTTCCTAGCTCCCTGGAAAATCCGACCAATCAAACACGGCCTAAGAGTTTTGAAATAAAATCGTAACTTCATTTTTCATAAAATCTATAAAATCTATTAATTTTTTTTTTATCAAACAACTCACATTTTTCATAATAATTAGGAATACGAGTATCCATAGCATATATGGAAACTACTTATAAAAATTTCATTTTAGATTGTTGGAGAAAAATTAGTTGCAGGAACTATTGCAGAACAATAGAATGCAGAAAAAAACTTTATTGATCTAGACTCGTGACAACACGATGTCTTTAAGTGAAATTGTTCATTGTCAACTGTTGGAACCTCTTTTGACAATACTCTTAGGACAGAACGATCAAATCACATGTGCAGCAATCACAAATAATTTTCAGAACCCTCGAGTTTTAATCTAGAACAAAATGTGTAAAATAAAATTCTTTTTTTTTTTTAAAAATAAAAGTATATAAGATCAAAATGATTTTCAATGTATTTCTCAAGAAAATAGAGAGGTATATTTAGCCCCCGTTTGACACTCATTAATTTCTCATTTTTATTCTTCATTTCAACCACACATTCTTCTAATAAAATAATACTACACACAAATCAAAAACTTTTCATCACTTTTTCACCACACATTCTTATATCAATCACTATTCCAAAAATTCTTTTCTACTCAAAATGGGTTTCAAACAGGGGCTTAGCCACAAGTTATAACTTCCAATTCACAATTTATTTAAAATAAATTTGAGATTTTTACGATTTAAATAAATCATCTAGTAACTATCTCTTACTTTTTAATTTAAATCATCTAGTAACTATCCCCTCTTACTTTTTATTTACTTTTTATATTGACCAAAAATAAAGCCCAAGGTCAAATCATATATTTTTTTAATATTCGCGTGAATGTGATACGAACCGTCTACTTTTCACTTTAATTATTTTTTCAAATAATATATTTGATATATATATGTAGCATACATATGTATGTATGTATGTATGTATACTAATACGTGTTCTAGGAGAGGAAGAAATAAGCCTACCAAGGAAGAAGAANTTTTTTTTTTTTTTTTTTTTTTTTTTTTTTTTTTTTTTTTTTTTTAAATAGTGGAATATGTTGGAATTAGGTTTATAAAACGTTGATTTTGTATCAACTTCGATCAAGTATTCAGATATGTTTTGATAGTCAACTTGCGCATATGAATAGACTAACTTGTTTTACTCATCGAATAAACGATCGTGGTATATTGGGATCCACAAAGCCAATTTCGAATGAATGAAAAATTGATGTCCAAATTCAAGTTCAAAAAAGGGAAAAATGCCCATGTAACACAAGCGGCCGCCTCGCGGGCTGCAGACAGCCAAGTTACTGAAATTTTTGGTCAAGCGGTCTGGGGCTGTGTCTCTTCGTGAAACTTGCTGAATTTTGGAACCTGTCTCTCTAGTCACAACCCTTCAACCTCTATAAATTGGGCTCCTTTGATGGTCTAAATTCATACCATAATTAAAGTTTTTATTGCATAAAAACTCATTCAAAGTAAAGAGTTTGTTGTTCATTATTGTGTGAAGTGCTTCTCCGTAAGCACCTGACTGGAAAAATTCGTCTTAAAGACCGTGTAAAATACTAGCCTCGATATACAATATCTTTGTTTCGTTCTTCATTTCTGCATCATTTTTACATTTCAAGTGGCTTTGTTTTGTTTAATATTTCAGAATATAATTAGCATATTCACCACACATGATCACCAACAATTTTAAGACTATTTTTTTTCCCTTGTGTGTTTATATGCATATTATATGATGTTATAATAACAAATTCAATTTGTGAATTTCGTTCTTGGAATACGAATGCTTAATGCATGCAATATCATTAAGTCCTGCTACTGATTTGACTTGGTAATGGATCAAAAAAGTTTGCTCTCTATTTTGAATATATACTAGAAAGTGGAAACGGTGAAATTAAGAGTGTGTTTGGCAACATATTTTTTTTTAAAATTATAATCATACATTCTCCAAATAAAATGATATTACACACAAATCGAGAATTTTTCATTACTTTTCAACAACACATTCTTCCATCAATCACTATTCCAAAATTTATAATTTACCCAAAATGGGTGCCAAACACATACTAAATAGGCCGGTATATTTTTTCGATAAATGCTTTGAATATGTAATCTATTTCACAAAATTTGTTATGATTAGATGTGTCCCATTCATATTGATCATTAATTCTTTTAAAGCAGTTTCTTTTGTTTCTTTTTGTGCAAGTGAAAGGTTATGAATTTCATAAAATCACTTCACTTATGTGGTGGTGTCTATTCATTTAATAGATCTTACATGCATGTTACTTCACTATATTGGATAAAAGCCACTATTTATCTTCTATTATATTTTGGTGGCAACGTAGTTATGTGGGCTTGGTGCATTCCCAATTGATGGGATGAAATGAGAATAAAAGAAACATACATGGAAAAATTTTATGTATTAAATGTTGTAAGCCATTCTGACATTAACGATAGTTCCAAAATTCCTATAATTTCGGTGCACTGATGTAAGACTATCATTTGAACACGAATTATCATAACGACGTGAAAAGGGTTTCTTTCATGGACAAGTGCGAATCATATCGTTATTGAATTTAAACGAAGGCATTCCATTTTGTGCTGATAGATACCTGTTTACAAATTGAAAGTGCATCAATTGGTTGTGGTATCTATTGTGGGGTTATCCTCAAATTTAAAGTTCCTCATTGGCCTCTTCAATACATGTAGTGTTCGATTGTGGAATACTAAGATTGACAACTCCTTGTAAAGCATGGCAGACTTCTTTGGTACACAAGAAGTAATTATGATGGTTATGCCACCACTAAAGAAACAATAATAATGTTTATGGAATTGAAGATTCATGTTTGAATAACTTATTGCTTTAAATCTTGTATAGCATTCTTAAACAATATTTCGAAGAGTGAAACATCCATTTATCGACGGCCAACCGCTTGTCTCTTATAAATATGGAAGTACATGGGTTTCCACGAGACATTGACATTCCTAGTCATCTTATATGTTGACTATAGATGGAATAAAAATTATTCAGTGCATGTATTAATGATATAATTGAACTTTAAAATAGTTGATGAACTCTTGGTTCAAGTGTAACCCATTATTGTGGGGCTATCATTAACAATATGAAATGGATATTTTCTATTTGATAGATGAATCGAATTTTTAAAATAGTATAAACTCTAAGTTCGAGCCTAAATCAAGATTTGTGATGGTTTCAATACTACTCATAGAATACATCCCTAATTGAAGAATTGTGGGGGCAAGTTATTTTCTTTATACTTTATAAGTCACAAAAAAAATTTCCATGAAGGTGAAAAGGTAGAAAATCTTTATACTAATTCTAGAAGTATAAGGATGGTTCACAAACATGTTGCACTCTAAATCAAAATTGGATAAAATTGTATGAGAAACGATTATAGCATTTGTATTGGACATGCAATAATAATTATTGGAATATTTGAAGAATATTTATAAATTGGACTACATTGTAGTTGATACTAGTCCAATTGTAAATTGAATACCTATTATCAATGATTCAAAATTCGCTAGTAGAATTGTTTTTACTATGGCTAGTGCAATGATATGTTAGAAATCCTCCAACCATACTATAATATAGCTTTAGATAAAGCGAGATAGAAGAATGTGACTTCATATATTTATGGGAGCATTCATTAGTTGGTGACTATTTGTATCTATTAAATAAATTAATTGTGGTAGCTAGCTATATTTAATAAGATACGGAGCACTTATAGTGGTAAGTCTAGAGATATACGTCATAAACACAATACCATTAAGCAATTGATCTCAAATGACATTATTTCCATTGTGAAGGGAAAAATGGCACAATGATGCAATGACCATTGGGCCATAGTGTGTTGGCCCAACTGGAATTGAAGACCAGTTCATTTTCTTTTGGTTTACTTAGTGAAAGAAAACGTTTTTTTTTCTCTAAAGCTGAAATCGTGTTTTTACTTACTTGATTGGTTGGACGCCTCAGATGTCACCACGTGTCGCCTCCAACACCCTTGGATTGGTGACTGTCGAGTGACTCATTTAAAAGGGGGCTTCTAGGGTTCGAGACTCACTTTTTTGGCTTCGAGACTCTTTTTGGTTTTCTCTCGTCTTGCTGCGCCGTTTCTGGAGATCTTCTCCTTCTTCTGTAGAAATCAAATATTCTCATTTGATTTCTGATTTTCTCTCAACAATGTGTAATCATGTTTGATTTCCTTGTTTGAGTGTTGGTTCTTGTGTGAACCGTAAGTTGTATTCGAAGGAAGATCTCATTTTGTGTGAAATATAGGTCTAGTCTGAGTGTCTACCTTTGTATTTCTAATTTGGGTTTTGATTCGAGTATAAAAAGTAGTTTATTCATAAGATTGGAGCTGTATAGTTTATGATTTGTCCTGAGGGCGATTTCAAATAAAAGATACGTGTTATTTCATCTTTATATTTTGTATTTTTCAGTTCATTCATTTGGTTTCTATTTTTTAACATATATATTATTGTTGATTTGTGTGAGCTAATTGTGATCTCTTCCTAACAGTGGTATCAGAGAGTCTGGAGGGAGTTCTTGATACTGTCTGCACTCGATCTTGACACTATGACCTTTTTTCTTGAGCTGCTCTTCGATTTCTTGAAACCCTAATTAAGGGGCTTTGGTGAGATCTTTTCATTCTTGAATTATGTACATATAAATCAAGCTGTAAATTTGTGTTTAGGTGTTCTGACTTGTTTGGGTTTACTGCCTTGTGTGGATATTCCACTGGTTTAGATACTGCCCTGTTTGAATACTGTATTTGGTTGATTTTCTACATTGTTAATGTGTACTGCATAGAGTAGTTTATTCTGCCTTAATGTTTTTTGAAAACTTGATTCTTGACTCCTTGTAATTCCTTTGTCCAGAAATCACGAGTTGTCTGAAATCTGAGGGTTACTTGAATCACAGTCAACATTCTTGATAGTCTTGTTTTTTCTGAAAATCATTCCTGCAGTATTACTTAAGCTTGATTGATATTTGTATATAATTTTGCCTCTGTACAATTTGTAATTGTATTGCTTTGGTCAAATTGAGTACATTGTGATATAATTCTGAATTGCCTGCTCTCTGTACTTGCAATTTGTGTACTTTGTTTTGTCTCTTTGAGTGGTGATACTTGTCTGATCTGCATTGCAAGTTATTGTTTAGTGTCTGATTGATCTGCATACATCCATTTCATTCATATTTTTTTTTTAAAAATGACTACTTCGAAATTTGAAATGAAAGTTTTTAATGGCAAATGAGACTTTAGTCTTTGGCGCTAGAAAATGAAAGCTCTTTTACTTCAACAAAAATGTACTAAAGCCATTGTTGAGTCATGGCCTATGATATGGATTCTAGTAAAGTAACTGAACAAGATGAAACTGCATGGAGTACTATTTTCTTGTATTTGTCTGACAATTTGATTAGAGAAATTGGTGAGACTAAGACTACTGCTGAACTACTTACTTAAATAAAACCATGCCTAATAAGGTGTATCTTTTAAATTAATTCTTTGGTTTTAAACTGACCCTTCAATTGACCTTGAAACCAACATTGATAGGTTTAACAGACTATCCTGTGACCTTACCAACTGTGATGAGAAACTCTCAGATGGACAGTCGACTGTGGTTTTATTGAATTCGATTGTGATAAATATAGAGATGTTAAAAGTGCAATTGAATATGGGAGGGATACTCTAACATTTGAAGTGATCATTATGCTTTGAGATCAAAAGAGTTAGAGTTAAAATCTGGTAAGAGAAAGTCTATTAGTCGCATTAATCTAATGATGAAGTCCAAGTTTAATCCCAAGAATAGTAATTTTAATAAAAAAACCTGGACATAAGAAAAATGGCAACTTTAAGGACAAAAATAAAATGAAGACAAAAGGGAAAAAAATATTTCTATTGTCTTGAAGAAGGTCATTTTATTAAAGAGTATCCTAAAAGGCTTTATGACTTTAAAAATAAGTCTAAAAATAATGGTGGGGCTGCTTTGGCTTATAATAACTCCAATATTGATGAAGTTTATGTGGCTGTTAGCTGTCCACCTTGTCAAAAGTGGATTCTTGACTCTGGTTGCACCTACCATATGTGTCATAATAAGGAATGGTTCATTGATTTTGAAAATGTAACTGATGGTAAGGTTTTAATGAGTAATCACATGACATGTCAAGTAAAAGGTCTAGGAACTATCACTTTGAACTTAAAAGGGAATAATAAGTTGATTCTTGAAAATGCTAGATATGTTCCTGATTTGCAAAGAAATCTGATTTCTTTAGGGGTGTTAGATGACCTTAACTTTGACATTGTGATCAATAATGGATACAATAAAATCTTGAATGACTCTTAGCTGAGTGTTGAAGCTCCTAAGAGACATAGCCTTTACATTTTACAAACAAATTTTTTTTTGGAATCCTCTTCAAAAGTAATCTCAGTCCCAAATGATAAATTACAAATATGGCACAAAAGATTGGGCCATATTAGTGATAAAGATCTTCAGATTTTGAAAAAATAGGGTACTTTTGGTAAAGATAACGTTGAAAAATTGTGTTTTTGTGACTACTACATTTTAGGAAAGCATAATAGATTACATTTTCTACTTGGAATGCATAAATCTGTCTCTATACTTGAATATTTGCATGCTGATCTTTGGGGACCAGTATCTGTGTGTACACATTCTGATTTTAAATATTATTTGCTTGTCGTTGATGATTTTTCAAGAAAAAATTGGACTTTTTTTGCTAAAATCAAAATCTGACACTTTTAATGTTTTTAAGGAATGTAAACTTTTAATTGAGAACAAAACTGATTAAAAAAATTAAAGTTTTAAGAACTGATAATGGTTTGGAATTCTGCAATTATGAGTTTGATGAAATATGCAAATTATCTGGTATGTTAAGACATAGAACAATCACACACACACACACCACAACAAAATGGCTTGGCTGAAAGAATGAATATAACTATTCTTGATAAAGTTAGATGCATATTGTTGTGTTCTGGCCCGCCTAAAGTTTTTTGGGGTGAAGCAGTTAAGACTACTAGTTATATGATAAATAGACCCTTCTAGTGCTATAGACTTTAAGACTCTTGAAGAAAAATGGAGAGGAAAACATGTAGACATCAGTAACTTGAGGGCTTTTGGGTGTGCATCCTTTGTACACCAAACTGAAGGAAAACTTGAACCTAGAGCCCTTAAGTGTACTTTTCTGGGCTATTGGGAAGGGGTTAAAGGCTATAGACTGTGGGTTAGAGAGCTTAAAGGCTAGAAGGCCATTATAAGTAGAAATGTGGTATTTAATGAGGATGACCTACCCTGTTTTAAGTCTGAAAAACAACTTGTAGACCTGTTAAAGACCTCTGACCAATTTGGAAATGTAAGGAAAAGGGTTGAGATTGAGGTGGAGCAATCCGATGATGGTTTTGATCAATCTGCCCCTCAAAATGGTAAGGAACCTGAAGCTGAAAATGAACCTGTTGAGGTTCTTAAGGCTGATTTAGAGATTGGGCAGTCCCTTGTTGATTACCAACTTGTTAGGGATAGGGAAAGAAGGACTATTAGACCTCTAGCTAGGTTTGAAAATGATGTTTCTTTGATGTCCTATTATGATATGATTGAAGAAGAACATGAATCATATGAGGAAGCTTTGAGTAGCAAAAATTCCAAACAATGGCTTGCAGTCATGCAAAATGAAATGGAGTCTCTTGACAAAAATAAAACATGGATTTTGGTAAAAAAAGAAAACCTGCGGGTAAGAGGATTGTGGATTGTAAATGGATTTTTAAAATCAAAAGAGGTGAACAAAGCGAGAATGACATAAGATACAAAACTCGATTGGTAGCTAAAGGTTTTACTCAAAAAAAGGAGTTGATTTTAATGAAATTTTTTCACCTGTAGTAAAGTTTACTACAGTTCGTGTCATTCTATCTTTGGCCACCCAATTTAATTGAGAATTAGACCAATTAGATGTAAAAATTGCTTTTCTAAATGGAGATTTAGATGACACCATTTACTTGAAACAACCTAGAGGATTTGAAGTGAACAAGAAAACTGACTTAATATGCCTTCTTAAGAAATCATTATATGATTTAAAACAAGCTCCAAGACAATGGTATAAAAGATTTGACAATTTTTTCCTTGGACTTGTGTTTAAGAGAAGTAACTTCGATACTTATCTTTATTGCAAGGGAAATGGTGGAGCTAATTCACTTTACTTACTCCTTTATGTGGATGACATACTATTAGCAAGTCATGACATAAAAGAAATTGATGAAATTAAAGACAAACTAAAATCTGAATTTGAAATGAAGGACTTGGGTCCAGTTAGAAAGAATTTAGGTATGTAAGTCAAGAGAGATATGAGAGAGGGCACACTAAGTCTTAGCCAAAAATCCTATATTTTGAAATTACTTAGCAAGTTTTCTATGGCTGAATCCAAAAGTGTTAGTGTTCCCTTGGCTAATCATTTTAAACTATCAAATGATTTATATCCTAAAACAAAAGAAGAGTTTGAAAGAATGGCACAAGTGCCTTATCCTAATGCAGTTAGGTCTATAATGTATCTCATGGTGTGTTCTAGACCAGATTTAGGATATTCTATAAGTGTTCTAAGTAGATATATGGTAAATCCAGGTGAAACACATTGGGAAGCCATGAAATGGCTTCTTAGGTACATTAAAGAGACCTCAAACTTGGGGATTCAGTTTAGAAAATAAGCTGAATGTGTTATTTTGAAAGGGTTTACTGACTCTGATTATGCAGTTGATAGGGATAATAGAAAATTCACTTCATCATACATGTATACTTTGTGTAATTTTTGTATAAGCTGGAAATCCCAATTTTAAAAGATTGTGGCTTTGTCTTCAACTAAGGCTGAATAAATTGCAGCCATTGATGCTATTAAAGAATGAATTTGGTTAAAAGGGTTACTAAATGAATTTGATTTTGTTAATGAAGTTGTTCTTTATTCTGATAACCAATCTGCAATTCATTTAAGTAGAAATCCTATTTTGCACAATAGATCTAAGCATGTTGATGTTAGATTTCATTTTATTAGAGATATTATTTCACAAGTTGTTGTGAAACTTGAAAAGATATCCACTAATTACAACCTTGCTGATGTAGGTGCAAAAGTTCTACCTTTAAACAAATTCTTGGATTGCTTGACCTTGCTGAATGTTGCACTTTGTTGATCGTGGATACTGCAATTCTGTGCTGGTGATATCTATGTTATGAATAACCATTGATTAACATGAATCATTGTATCAAGGTGGGATATTGAAGGGAAAAATGGCACAATGATGTAATGACCATTGGGCCATAGTGTGTTGGCCCAGCTGGAATTGAAGCCCAGCTCATTTTCTGTTGGTTTACTTGGTGAAAAAAACGTTTTTTTTTCTCTAAAGCTAAAATCGTGTTTTTATTTACCTGATTTGTTGGATGCCTCAGATGTCATCACGTGTCGCCTCCAACACCCTTGGACTGGTAACTGTCGAGTGACTCATTTAGAAGGGGGCTTCTAGGGCTTGAGACTCACTTTTTTTTTAGTTTTGAGACTCTCCTGATTTTCTCTCATCTTGCTGCGTCGTTTTTGGAGATCTTCTCCTTCTTATGTAGAAATCAAATAATCTCATTTGATTTCTGATTTTCTCTCAACAGTGTGTAATCTTGTGTGATTTCCTTGTTTGAGTGTTGGTTCTTGTGTGAACCGTGAGTTGTATTCGAAGGGATATCTCATTTTGTGTGAAATATAGGTCTAGTCTGAGTGTCTACCTTTGTATTTCTACTTTGGGTTTTGATTCGAGTATAAACAGTGGTTTATTCATAAGATTGGAGCTGTACAGTTTATGATTTGGCCTGAGGGCAATTTCGAATAAAAGATACGTGTTATTTCATCTTTATATTTTGTATTTTTCAGTTCATTCATTTGGTTTATGTTTTTAGCATATATATTATTGTTGATTCGTGTGAGCTAATTGTGATCTCCTCCTAACACATTGATTAGGTGAAATCCAAGGAAAATATCGCAGATCCACTTATGAAAAGTCTACTTAGAGATCAAATATATTTCCCCTCGAAGAGAATGGAATTAAAGCTTACTACATAAGAGTCTTTATAATGGTAATCCAACCTTGTTGAATGGATATCTCAAGATCTTGGTTCAATAGAATGATTAAGTAATGAATGATTCCATGAAGCACTTGGGAATTATTTCCTACCAATTCATGTGATAATAAAAGTGCATTTTGCCAAATGTTTGTGATTAAATTATACTTTTAATGATTGCTATAACTTGAATAAGTTAAGTAGAGTATGGTAAAATACTCTCGATTATTTATAGTGTGAAGTAGAGCCGCTTCTATAAGAATTTTTTAGACTCGAATTTTGTAAAACACTTATCAAATCGAAGAATAATTTAGGGCCAAAATAAACAAAACCAGGAGAACCAAAATTGTTACGAAAAATGTTGTGTGAGTATTGTTGTCTTAGTTTACAACATTGGCTGAATAGTTCAACAAGTTATGTTCACTAATTAGCTAAGTAAATCCAATAGTATTAGGCAGGTTCAAAGCCCAAGCTATCTCTCCTGATGCAATATCTTTTCGCCCGTACTCTCTACTAAAGTCTGAATTATCATTTGTATTTTTGGAAACTTTTATTCATATGGGGGATTGGTATAATTAGGTTTATAAAATGTTAATTTTGTATCAACTTCAGCCAAATATTCGGATAGGTTCCAATAGTCAATTCGCGGTATGAATAGACTAATTAATTTTACTTGTTGAATAGATGGTTGTAGTATATTTGAATTCACAAAACCAATTTTAGATAAATGAGAAATTGATGTCCAAAGTTAGATTGACAAAAAGGAAAAAATGGCCATTTAAGACGACCACTTGAGCTACTGCCTCACAAGCAACGAGCGGCCAAGTCACTTAATTTTTTTGCTCTGAGCTGCGTGGTGGGTGGTTAGCGAACAGTGTGAAGGGTTGTGTCTCTTCTTGAAACATGCTGAATTTTAGGTCATGTCTTTCTAACCACAACTCTCAACCACTATAAATTGGATTCCCTTGATGGTCTAAATTCATTACATATCATATGCATTGATTGTATTACACGAAATTCATTGCATAATCGAAGTTTTTATTGCATAAAAACCTATTCAAAGTAGATAATGAAAAACTATTTCAAGATTATTGTTCCTTGTCGTTTGAAGTACTTCTAAAGAAAGTAGAAATAGTTGTATGTTGGGGGACAATTCTCAAAACTCCATAAGCACCTTATCGTGACAAATTTGTCTTAAAGACATAATGTTAAACACTAGTCTCGATTAACAATTTCTTCATTTTTTTTCCTCATTTCTGCATTCATGTTTAATATTTGAGAATATAATTAGCATAGTCACCACACATAATCGCCAACAGAATATGTGGCGCTTGAGTATTGTTTTGTAAGTTGAATACCACTTCCTTGTGCGATGCGAGAATCTTTTAGCCCCCATAACAAGAATTCTTGTTTATTTGAATTTTGGTTCTATTTTATCATTAATAAAATGTTGGAATGATTTGTTGACGAGGATGCTTAAGAGGAGTCCGTCTAGCTGAGGGGTTCCCACATACCAATTGATTCATACCTTCAAGAAAAAAAGTCCAACCAAGAATACTACAACAACAACAATAAATAAATATATCGATGAAAGTAATAAATAATATTTATTTATTTATAATAATATATATTTTTGAATATTTTTTCATCTTATGCCCAATCTCTGTTATGTTCACTTAATTTTGTATTCTCATCTTTTTACTTGTATTGAAGATAAAAATAAAAAATAGAAAAAATCCAGAAGTAGTTAAATTACTGTATATAGTTCATAATAAGATAAAAGAAGAATTCTGTGAAATGATAAATGGCTTACACAAATTTAGTTTTGTCTCTATATCTTTAAAAAAAAACTGTATTAACAATTGAAATGCTACTGCTAAAACTAATTCTGAAGAGAACCACAAAATTCTAATATTAATAAAAAGGTCCAACTCTATCTAATAGAATAAACCCAAGCTCTCTTCTTGTTTGTTGAAAGATTGCATCCTTAGTCACGAGAGTTTCATCATAGTTGAGTTGGCTTACCAGCTGAGATCTTCGGAATCATAAGCCTTGAAGAAAGAATCATGGAAAATAATTGCAACAGATGTAATTCAATAACTCCACAACAAGTATAATGAATCCAGGGGCAGAACTAGGATTGTAGAGTTGTGACAAATTTCACAAAATTTTAATTGTAGGGGACAAATTTGAAAACTATAAGGAATTTTTTAAAAATCTTGTGCAAAATCTCGAAAATTCAATAAAAAAGTCCAATAATGTGGGGACAATTGACGCCACTGTAAATCCACCCATGATATTGACCTTAGTCAATCCTAAATTTTTTCAAGAACGCGCTTCAAACCAGCATCAGTTATCTTTATGCACTCCACAGGGTCAAGCCGTTTTAGTTAATCGCTGACTAGTTTGTTATTATCAACCTTCTTCAGGAGCCTTTGAACCAGAATTCCCAATTGAAAACCCAATCCAAAACAGATGCAGCGAACTCGCCTTTTCTCCAATCTACACCATAAGAATCTTAGGATAATCGTCAGGCGAACTAATGCTAACTCCCATAGCAAAGGAATCATAGGGCGGTAAAGCAGCAATATCTTCACAAGGCATCTCAGATTGAGACTGATCCTTGGGCAAACTTCCTGAACCAAACGAATCATCGGTGAAAAAAAATCTACATAAACCTAATCAGAGGCAGAATCATCAGGCAGTATCTTCATTAGAGGTCTCAGATTGAGAATCATCCGCAGGTAAATTTAAGTCGATTCTAATCCCTGTCCGTCTCTCCATGAAATATCCAATATAGCCTTCTTTATTCACTATCATTGTTTCTCCCTTCAACACGGCAATAACCTATATATTAACAAGAAGCCACCAATTATTTATCACGAGATTCAATAACAAAACTGAAAAATTCAAAGAATTTCTTCCTTTACTCCCAAAAGAACAACAGAACAATTACAAAACTTGCTTTAACCTCAGCATCAACATGTGTATAAATGCCTAGAAAGAAAAGATTAAGCTGCAAAAATGGTCGATTGGAAACTGACAGTTGAAGAAATATCAAGAAAGAATGCCGTATTATATAGAAACCCCAGGCTCAAAGTTCTTGTGATTCTAATAGCAATATAAGGCAAGGTGAGGCGAGGACAATACACATAGAGGCAATGTAAACCAAAGCTCAAACCAGACATAGGATTACTATGACTGTCTACAACAGTAATAAAAAATTGATCCATTGTGTTACACTTGAATTACGTGCAAAAGCTCCGCCCCGAAATCTTGGACTTAATTTAGCGTAGGGTAGCGGACCCCATTGCCTCCACTGTAGATCTGCCCGTGCACAAAAGATGGTCCACAAACCACAAACAACTATATATTATATGTAGATTAGATAACAAGGAGATCTTTGGAATGATAAACCTTGAAAGAAGATTAGCATTAAAAGACAGAAAATAATCTAACGCAATGGCAGCATAATACATAATTAGATAATTCCATCTAAAGTATACTGACCTCGGACAACCCCGGATTGCTTAAAAAAATGCGCCTCAAACCAGCAGCAGTTATTTTTCTGCACTCCACAAGGCTCAGGCTGTGAAGAGTACCTTGAGCCCGGTTAGTTATCCTCAGAAGGTCATCGTCCGTGATCTTATCATTCAATGGATGCTCTATGTGAATATTTCTCCATGGAAGGGGATCGTTTTGGACTGCATCACATGGCAATTTGCAAACTACATCAACCGAACCAAGATAACCAAGGTCAAAAAACAGACCATCTGGCGGGGTAACATCTTTTTCTGCGCGAATACAATCTTCATCTAGCCATTTCTGCTTAAGGGCCGCATAACACCGAGGGAACCAATATTTATCGAATCTGAATTTTATGTAGTCGTCCATGTATCCACCCAACTCATCCTTAGAACCACCAACTGATGCAACCTTCTTGGCTTCAAGTTTTTCCTTGGTCTCCAAAACATGACCCTTTGAACCAAAATCCTCAATCCAGCACGTAATAGACTCAAAATAATCCATACCAAAAGGATCTCTGGGCAAGTTAACATTCAAGTCCAAGGGATTATTGGGCGAACTTGTGTTAGCACAATCTTTTCCTGCTCGAGTACGATCTTTTTCTAGTCCTTTCCGCTCATGAGCCAAATTGCACGAAGATTTCCAATATTTGTCGAAACCGAAAGGAAGGAAATCCTCCATGTTGCCACTCAACGCATTACAGCCCTCATACGACCATTCCTCAGAGCCCAGCGTGGAACCAACAGATGCAACCTTCTTAATATCATCAACCTTCATGGCTTCAGGTGTTTCCTTAGTCTTAAACCCACAAAACTCTGTATCAAAAGCCTCAATGCAACGTATAATAGCCGCATCAAGAGAGCCTATTTTGCGACCCACACCAAAGAAATCCGCTGGGAAATTGGTATCTCTTTCAAAGGAATAATTGAACAAAAAATCATCAACGTCGTCATAAACATTATCAAAATCCAAATTATCAAAACCTTTCGGATTTTCCCTTTCTGCGTTTTGGCATCTCTCCAAGAAACCTTCACTATCAAAGTTGATCCCAGAAGACAAATTCTCTTCTTGATTCAGTGCCATTGTCAATTTAAAAACCTATATATTCACAAGAAGCCAACAATTCTTGATTATACATTTAAAAGAAGCCCTTAAATTCAAAGAACTTGTGAAAAAACTCAAAACTCATACAACCAAGAAAAAAAATACTAATACTGAACTTCCTTTAACCCAACATCAATATACGTTCAATATATGTGTATACAGTATATATGCCTAAAAACGAAGAAGAACGTTCCAAGAAAAGGGCAAAAAAGGATGGGTTTAATGGGAAAATCTGACCTGTAGTTGTAGCAAGATGAAACAAACAATTCGCAGCAGAATCTCCTATTGCATACAAACACCAACTCAGAGGTATTGCGTTAGCGGATCACTAATGTCAATATATATAGAGGCAATGTAAAAGGAAGGATATCCAAAGCCAATATGGAGTAGAAGTAAAGAAGTATATGAGAAAGAGGAGATTGGCTTAAAAAGGAAAAATAGAATCCCACCTGTAATCATCTGTTGGGTGTTCTAATATGGAAAGAAATAGAGAGAGGAACAAGCCTAATAAGTTAGAGATTTATTCTACTGCCTTGCAGCTAATGTATTTTAATTTTTTCAATTTTTCTCGATTTATACTGGATTTCTTTTTTAAAAATTATAATAAAATTTAAGTGAAATTCAATAATTAATTTCAATTACATATTTCACATTATCTATAATTTTTCAACCACATATTTTATCAACTTCTATCAAAATCTACTAAAAACCTTGGAGGCTATACTAAGTTTGGTACAAAGTTAACTCACACAAACTAAGCAAGATCTCAAAAGTCATATTCAAAGTGTCGGATGCACTTTTGCAAAAAAGTCAGGCTAGAACTTTTAAACAACCTTTTATTTATTACTCAATCCGTCTTAATTATATAGACTGTGTTTCTTTTTTCTTTTGTTCCAAATATATAAGCATGTTTCCTAATGTAGAATATTTTGTTATGTTCCTTTACCAATATACCCTTATTAAATTTTTCCCACTTAATATGTCAACTTCTTGAAATCATCCAAACACACTTCCCACTTCTTGAAAACATGGAACAACTCTCATTTTTTCTTCAAATTCTTTATTAATTCCAACAATAATTTAATTTTACATAGTGAAAATTAAAAATGGTGAATTAGGAAAGATCTTGGCAAAAATTAATTTTTCAATGACATTAAAGAAGCTTTCTTAATCCGTATAAAAAACGAAACAAGCATATATAATTGGGACGGAGTGAGTATGTTTTATGTAATACTTAGGCACGCTTAAATATCATCTAGTTTATTTTTTAATGAAATTAAATATTTCGGGTAGTATTCCTAGCATCACAATTATGTCAAATTTCTCATCATCCCACATTATCAATCAATATAGGATTAGCTTTAAATCTCGTTCAATTATTGTTGACCTCGATTTTCGTATGCACACGTGGACAACAGATATCGGGCGCAGCTAATTCCAACACGTTTGGACGGATTACTAGTCCACAAAATGCTTTGATTTGAGTGTGAGAGAAGCTTTATAACGCTAGACAAAAATGTTCGAGCGCCGACAACATATATGAAATGAATTGCATGATAAGAAACACTCAACAATACACAACTCAAAATATAAAACCAAGCATTTAACTCGAACAATATAGAGTTATAAAAACAAAGAGGAGATGAATTATAGTTTCAAACAAAATATAGTTGAATACATTTCAAATGATATAGGGAGGAGATATTTATAGTGTTACATATGAAATTGTATCTATTGGATGAAGAGATGCGTGTTTTCATCTCCTTAATCGAAGCATGCTATCTTAGACATCAATTTGACTTTATTAGCTTGCGGCGCATTAAATGCTCTCAAACGGGAGGACATCCACCCAGTGGCGGATCCAGCCACTAGATCCAACTAGGGCGGTGAGAGTAGCCGACCATCAAGCGTCCACCCAATATAAGAGGAAAAAAAATTTAATACATGTAGCACAATCGTCTGAAGAATACTCTTCGATTGACTATTGTGCTAAACCCATAAATACTTATCAACGGAAAAAATCTAAATCGAGACAAGGAATAACATTAAAGCAAATAAGAACAAAAGAAATTAACAAAAGCCAAAAATATTAATTGTCACTACAGCAAAAATAACTTTTTACGGCGTATGTTTACGCGTGCAATTGACGATTGCCGTAAAAATATACTTTTTACAAACTACACAAACTTCTCATGCAAGCCAAACTATAGCCGAACTGACATTACTTTCCCGAACTCACGTTATCACATA
>CAIGRF010360055.1:0-12390 GCA_903798235.1 Fraxinus ornus | reverse complement strand
CGCCTCGGCCTAGAACCGGGCCTGTCCCAGACTATTAGACTCCTGATGTATTGCATTGTTTTATAGTAAGAATAGGAATAAACATTGAACATCACTGCAATTCACTTACGCATCAAGTTTACTCATCACATGTTTCACAAAAAATTGAATGGCATTGCATTTCCAAATTACATGAGTATCATTTTGAGTTTGATCTCTTAAAAAACACAAGTCGTTCAACAAAAAATAAACTAAAGGCTTTCGTTAATTCAACCTATCATAAAACTAACATTAATGTCATCCAAAAGTAAAAGGAATTTTGCTCCAATCCCTAATCTTCAGACACGCCATTTAGAAGTAGCAGCGGTTATCTTGGAGTTTCGTCGAGCTTCAGCTTTAGCAGCCCGTAATTGTAAAGACTTGCTTTCATGAAGTTGTTGGAAATCAACAACCGTATCTTCCAATGTCACATTCCCCCGAACATCTACCCTAGTGTCCATGGTCTGGACAATATTTTCAACTGTGGTTGATGTGTGGCTTGACGATGCTCTTCTTCTTCTGGTCGGAGCCAATTTTCCCTAAGGTAAACGACAAACAACATGAGTTTCAGTTTTAGCTGTTTATATAGAGTTGAGGTTGGTGTATTAGAAGAAGTACTTACCCTTGGGGTGACGTCAAGTGAGCTTGGGACTTCAATTGCTTCTATCTCTCCTTTAAAGCAATCCTGGAATAGACATTTCAAAGAATAAATATATATGATACACAATGTTGGAAAATATTACAACTATAAGACATAAAATGAATGCACTCACATTATTTGGTGCATCCTTCCTATCGTGGTAACGTTTGTTATGTCCACGTAGCTGGCAAATGGAATACGTCATTGTAACTTGACCCTTCTTCCTCACATGTGATTTCACTTGTGAATGCACAATCATTCTCTTGAAGCCTCCACAAGCTTATCAACACGTTTTTTAATCTTTGGACACAACCTGCCATTGTACCTCCTCATCATATCCCTTCGTTTCTATATTCTAGTCATGAACGTCGATTGCATTTAAGTAAGCATTGATAGAATAAGCTTCTCTCGATCTTCCAACATCTTATTGAACACCTCGCAGCCGTGACATCGCATTTCGAGAACACCGGAAAATGAGACTTACTCCACTCTTGTGCATGCCTTTCCATCAACCACCCATATGCTCCTTCACTCACATTGCGAATCTGACTTATCCAGTGAATAAAGTTGGAAACGATTGTTGACTTCGCAGCTTTCTACAGAAAGTCCTTCAACGTTTTCCCTTTAAACTCCACTATGAAGAAGTTAGTGTACATGTGTTGCACACAAAACCTATGCTCTGCCTCAGGGAACTTTTCATTTATGACGTTTTGGAGACCTTTTTGTCGATCAGTCATAAACGTCCATTGCTCGCCATTACCAATTTGAAAGTCATTAGCCAGATATGTCATGAACCATCACCATGCTAACATGTTTTCCTTCTGAACAACAACATAAGCGATATGGTATATACAATCGTTGGCATCGAGTCCAACAGCAGTAAGCAGTATACCACCAAAGATTCCACGTAAATGGCACCCATAAACCCCAATAACCTTCATACAACCGTCAACAAAACATGTCTTGCAAGCCTTGAAGCAAATGTAAATCCCCTGAAATATATGTTGAGTATTGGTTGCTATGACGACAGTGGACCCATGATTTGTACGTAGAATTTCAACACCAAAGCACCTCAACGCTACGAACTGATCCTCAATAGTTCCATTCAACAATTCTCAAGCATATCTCCTCATCTTCCAAGCAACATTCCTGCTAATCTCAGTACTTATGTCTTCTTTAACCGTGGCAATTATGCTTCTTGTTTTCCAATCTGGGTCAGCCTTACAGTCGAGTTAGACAAAGAGTGTTTGTGACCAATAAATTGGTTGATTGTGACCATGATACGCTGTTTAATTTGTGATCAATAAATAATATATGACATAAAAAATGTGATTGTAACTTAAAACTTGTTTAAGTTGTGGTCAGAAATAACTTGTGGCCAATTAATTTGATAATTTGTGATCGTTAAATAAGTTGTGACTTATAAAAATGGTCAATTGTGACCCATAAATGAACTGTCTTATAAGATTTTTTTATTTTATGATTGATGAATAATTTGTGACTTATAAAATTTATGATTTGTGACTGATAAATAATTTGTAACCAATTAATTCGATAATTTGTGATCAAATTTTATAGAATTGTAAAATTAATATAATTATTTAACTTTCATAAATAAAATTTAATAATATATAATTTTTAAAGTTTTAAACCAAGTTTCTTAATTTTGAAATTGGTCATAGTTAAACTTTTATATATGAGATTTTCCCTACATAAAATGACGTGGAAGGAAAAGAGTGGATGAAAAAGTAGATTGTATTTTAAACTAACAAATTGTAGAACGTCATGTAACGTTATGTAATCTCTTCTGTAACCTTAATGTACATGTAGCAAGATTCTAAAAGTTATTCTTGTTAAGATAATTCATCCAATCCCCGTGTATATAAATATATTATAACTTTTATATTTCGACCTGAAATTAATGGAGGAAAAAAAAGACAGAAAAGAGGAAAGAAAACAATAAAGCTGGTTGTGCCCCCTCCAACAGGGGGCACCCCTGGTTTGACCCGGGATTTAATCCCGGGACAACCAGCATCTATTGGAAAGAAAATGAAGTACCATATGAGAAGGTTATCCTGATCTCACATCACAATCAAAGAAGATCAACAAAATACAATAAAGAATTATTAGTAAAAATAAATATCAGAGAGTTAGTGCCAAAGTAAAAATAGGTATTAATAATCCTCAGAAATGGTTTCCAAATCTGGCCTCCAATCCTGCAATCCAGCTTCTGAAATTCTTCTACCTTTTAGTTGCAGTGCGTTGAGCAATTGGTGGGACGAAGAAGAAGAAGAAGAAGAAGAAGAAGAATATTTCTGTAATTCTCCATTCAAAATCTGGCTCAACTCTCTTTGAGTCAACACAACTCGGATCCTCACTGTTTTGCCTTTGATTTCACTGAAATTTTCCAAAGCTCTTATGCCTTCATTACGCGCATTCAGGTTCGAAGGATTAGTTGTGCTAACAACTCGGGATGTTGTTTTTGCTTTCTTTGAAGGCTCTGGCTTTCCATCTTCTGCACTAAGAGTCTGATTTGCCAAGCAATTTCCCATTTTATTTCTGAAAATAAGAATTTTTTTTAGCACACGAAAAGTACAGGAGAGTTCTATCCAATTAGGTTGCTGCCTCTATTTGGTCATGCTGCTATGATGTAGTGTGCAGTCGTCCCAAGGCAGCAGGACTATGGTTTTGCTATGTGCGTCACAGATATCGGGTGGGGTGTGGGGATAAGAATGGAAGAAGAAGAATATATAGAGAAATGATGGCGTTGAGAGCACATGAGTTTAACGGTTATTTCGCCGTATATTCATGATAAATTAGGAATAAACAATGTTGTGTTCACACTTCTGATACATTGCACATCGACGGCTTCTTAACTAAAAAACAAAATAAAGACAGACAAGCAAAAAGTTTCCTGCATTTGAGGCGTAACCCAGTTATCTTAATATTTTCAAAACATGCAGAGTATTATATTCCGTAATTAGAGGGTAGATGATACGTGTAATGCGCATTTGCCGCGTGAAATCAGTGACTTTAACGTGGGTTAGGTACTTAAAAGTCATTTGCATGGTTACTTTATTCTTAAGACAAATCTAGCATCCGTGACGATATTCTCGGCAATATAAAATTTAGGGTGTGTTTGATTGTAATCGTAAATTTATATGGGCATGGAAATTATTAATTAAATGTGTTTGATTGGTTTAATTTTTAACTTAAAAATTGTTATACTTGTCCATCTTTTATCGGTAGGTAGATGAGAGAGATAGAGTTAATTACTTTGAAAATAAAAATATGACTTTTAGAAAATATCTTGTTTGATTTTGAGAAAAATATGATTACGTGACCAACTTTTGGAAAGTATTTCTCATTAAAAAAATGTTAATCAAACACCCAAAAAGTAAGAATTTGGGTATAAAAATGATAATTTTCATGAAAAATAAAGTCAATTTTAAACAACCTTAGCATCTAAATGGAGTGAAAACTTGCGTCAATTGTACTTAGGCCCTGTTCGGCAGGGATTAAAATCCAATTAAAATTGAAAATATAGTCGTTATTGAGTCTCATTCGTCTAATAAAAGTCAACAATAACGACTAGTTTTTCAATTTTAATATGATTTTAATCTCTACCGAATGGACCCTTAATTTGTTTGAAAATTCTTAAATAGTTCGTGCAAAAGGAAGAGAGAGAAATTGGTTTGGTTTGATTTTTTCTTTAACAAAGCCATGGTGAGTTGGTTCAGGCAAGGTTTGAAATCTCAAACCACTAGTTAACCGAATCAATTCGACTCACTTACATGTTTACCTTTTTTTTTTATAAAAGAAATATTAATCAAAAGATAAGTCCTAATTTCATAACTATATCTCGATTCTCTTCAATTTATAACGTTGCTAGTAAGTAATGGTATTGAAAATTTCCTTTCATGAGCCCTAATTTCATAATTACGAGCTTTGGACAATTGGACTAATATTTATTCTCATTTCTTAAGATTTTTTTGTTTAAATAAATATTAACATTCTTTTTAACTAAAATATATTAAATTTATGTAATTATATGTATAGCAATGGGGCAGACGGATTAGGTTGGCCCTCCCCGTCCCGTGCTTGGCCGAGGGTTTTGGGCACTGGGATCGGACGTGGCATGGTTTTTGTAGAGATGATATAATTTCTCGACTCACATTGCCTCAACTTGAGTCTTTTAATTCTATTTCGTTTTATGTTTTCCATTTAAATTATATTTAAAAAATAAAAATAATATTAAACAAATAATTTAATGCTTCGACAAATGTAAATATTTTAGTTCCCTGCTCAGCTCGCCTCCTAAAAGTCTTCGACGGGACGGGGATAGGAACATGGATGACAACCCTACCCCATTACAATCTATGTATCCTTGTTTACTTATTTATTTAAATTTTAAGTATACATACATATTTTAATATCAATTAAATTTAAAATAATAAATAAAATAAAAATAATAATGGGACGGATTTGGGAGGGAGCAAATGCATGCGTTGTGCATTTTGCCATCCCATAACATATTAAGTTTAAGATGCTCTTATTATAATACCAAGAACACAATAATAATTTATCCATTTTATTCCTTTCTAAGAAAAAAAAATGTAAGACAAATATATTAAACATAATAATTTGTGAAAAGATAAATAAGAAAATATAGTTTTGTATGATCAAATAAGAAAAAAGAAAGGGTAAAATGAGAAATTTATGATAATAAGTGAAACGAAATATCGATGAATTTTCCATAAACCTAAGGAGAGTTTCTTAAATTTATCCTAATAATTAATAATATCATCTTTTGTAGAAAAACAAAGTAACATAATCATTAACTCAAATCATGATATTTCAAAATTCGTATCAATAAAGTCAAGACACCTCGAAATTTAAGTAGATAAGAGAAAATCAGAAAAGGGAGTAGTCTCACTTGACATCCAAGGTTTCGACCCTTGAGTAGCTGGGAATAAAGTAACATGATCATTAACTCAAATCACGACAATTCGAAGTTTGTATCAGTAAAGTCAAGAGACCTCGAAAGTCAAGTAGATAAGAGAAAGGTGAATTAGAAAATGTGGAAGTCTCACTCGGCATGCAAGGTTTTGTCCCATGAGTAGCTAGGAATCCAAAGTATCGAAATACTTATACACAATCATATTCAATGTTCTAAAAAGCGTAAAACGTAGCTAGACGTAAAGGTCAAATTTCAAACTTTACAAGCTTAGGCAAGGCATAAGCGGAAAAAAAGATATTTATTTTTATTATTCTTTTAATTACTTAATTATTTTAAAAATCAATTTATAATTAAAATAATACATACAAAATATTTAAAATTATAAAATACAATATTTATTTAATAATTCCTACAATTAACAAATTATACAATTTTCAAATTTTCGAAATACAAAAACTAGACTATTTTTCATAGTTTCAACTTTCAATTAGATAAGTTATATTTAACAGATTTATAGAAACTTTATATATGGTTTTGAAGTTTTCAACAAAATGATAAGTTTCAAAAACATAATTACATAATATAGATAGCACAATAGCTTAAATTTTATCTAAATTTTTATCTAATGAAGTCATTTTTTTACTTTTGTACAGATTAAATCATTCAAAATTTTGAAACTAAAGTTAAATAAATGCCTTTTAAATAATAATAATAATAATAAACTAAAGTCAAATAAAATATTTTTTAAAGAATGAAAAAATAATTAATAATTAATAAAGCGCGCCTCGACATAAATAGGCGCTCATTAAGCGATCAACTTAGTAGTTGATCACGCGTTTATTGTCAAAGTAAAATGTTCTATTTGCGTCTGGCGCCAAAGTGATGTTTAGGAGCGCTATTCGAAATATTGATCCAATCACTTAGACGCACTTTTTATAACACAAGCTGATCATATGCACATACATAACAGTCCACTTAATTATTCTTCAATTTTTGGGGTTTAAAAATACCGTTGCTTTAGATACACTGGTTCTTCACCTTCACCCCGCGCATGCGCTTCCCTCGGGCCAGATTTCAGAATCCCCCGCGTAGTGTTGTTGATGCAGGAAACACTCAAACACATGCTCTTCTGCGGAAGTAATTGACCACTCTAAGCATTCTCCCGGATCACCCGCAAATCATCCTCACGTGACCATTTTCCTCTTCAAAGCAAGTACATAGCTTGCAGTCTTACTCAATCGTGTGAACAAAATGAAAATTGGTATCAATTTTGCTGCCAAAAGTCCAAATGTAAAACTCTTCATCTTCATAAATAATAACCAACCCACTTGCACAAACCTAAACACATTGGTTTGTCTCTTCTCTCAAGGTCCAGTTTCATTATTGTGCTACTCATGTCGGTCCCTCAAACTTTGCTTCTTCTTCAACTTATTCTAGTACTTTCACTACATTGTGAGTATCCATCAATTTCTGTTTTACATTTGGAAGTTCTTTTAATTCAGTGTATTTTCAATTTATTTTTTTGGATAAAAACGTAGTGGGTTATCCTCTAATTGTTAAATCTTGTATTGATCATTATTGAATTTCTAACTTGTTATGTTTTCTGGGTTTTGAATACTGGGATTTTTAATGGATTTACATTGGCATAGTCCGAGAATTTACTGTGAATTACTCGGTTAACTTGTAAATTTAATTGTTTCATGTTTTGCTGAAGTGTTACTGATAATTGAGGTTCTTATAGTTTGAACTTTAAATGGTATTGGATTTTACTTCCTAGTAATTCCATGTTTTGGAGCGATGTGATGCAACTCTTATGGTAATGCCTTATTTTAAGTAAAATGATGGGATGATATTACTATCCTAAATGAGGTCATATTGTTGCATTAGTACAACAAAGTATAAGATACTTCTCATTCACAATGACGTTATCAAGAAATTTGCATCAAATTCAGATGAAATTCTGTCCATAGTATTTAATGATGTGAATAGATAAATTTGCATCAACACATTACTGATAAAAACAAAATTTATATGTGCAGGTTTATGTGAGTCAATAAGCAGCTGGGAGAATTATCTAGGCAACTCCAACTTAAATGAAATAAAAAATGTTGCTTTTACTCCAAATATGTCTCCAAGTGTGGATCCTCAACCCCTTTATCCATTCGAAGCTCCAACTCCATTGATGCCTTTCACACACAACAGTGTGCCAAAGTTATCAGGTCCTTTGTCCATGCTTATTTGCTATTAAACTCGTCTGTTATTGGGAAGAAGTTACACTATTCGAATAAACAAACTGTATTCAAATCCTTTTCGCTCAGCTACAGATATTAACTGATTTTAATAATATTAACAGTGCATAAATTAGGAAGATCTGAATGTACTTTTCACGCTAGTGCATTATTATCTCAAAGTCTTTTGTCAGGATGAAGATATTATCTAATCCTTGGAATAATAATATTAAACATTTAATATGATCATGGTAATTTTAAAGTTCTATTAGTAGTTATGTAAAATCAAATTATCCAGAACCACTTGTTTATATAGTACTTCCCAGTAATGATTTCTGTGACACTTGAAGAAATGCCATTAAAATGCTTTAGACTGATATTGCCTTGTATTTTCAGGGCTTTGTTCATTTAACTTCTCAGCTGTTGAACATATACTGGAGGTGACAGCAACTGATTGCTGGGCTTCGCTTGCTCCATACCTTGCAAATGTGGTATGTTGTCCTCAAGTTGATTCCAGCCTAGTGATTCTTATAGGCCAGTTCAGTATTCACACTCAGAAGCTCGAGCTGAATGAGACTGAAGCAAGATACTGCATTTCGGATTTCCAGCAGATCATGGAAAGTAAAGGTGCCAGTGAGAGTCTTCTCGAGATATGCTCAGTTCACCCATCGAATCTCACAAAATTATCTTGCCCTGTAACTGATGTTAACGAGATTGAAAGGAAAATAGATTCCTCTGCTTTACTGGTTGCTTGTGAGAAAATTGATCCTGCTAATGAGTGCTGCAACCAAGTTTGCCAAAATGCCATATCAAATGCTGCTGAAGAATTAGCTGTAACGAATTATACTAGGACTGGTTTGGGAGGCACTTCTGTAGTTTCTGAGCAGGCATCTCTTGTAAATTACTGTAAGAATATTGTGCTCCGGTGGCTAGCTAGTAAACTCGATCCCGCTTCTGCAAATAGAGTTCTCAGAGTACTTACTAGTTGCAAAATAAACAAAGGTAGGTTAAAAAACAAGTACACTCGGATATGCATCCGCAAGTATTTTGAGTTGTTCACTGAATTTCCTGATCTACAAACCTTTTATTTGGAAAAGATTGAAAATGTGCTAACTGGTCTTGTTCGTTTTTGGTTCCTCTTTTCTACTTTCAGCATGTCCATTGCTTCTTCCTGACGTGAAAAGTGTTTCAACGGAGTGTGGAAATTTAACAATTAATCAGGCAGCTTGCTGCAATGCCATGGACAGTTACTTATCTCAGTTGCAAGAGCAGAGCTTTGTTACTAACTTGCAGGCTTTAAATTGTGCGGCCTCACTTGGCTTGAAGTTGCAAAGAGTTAATATCTTGAGCAATATTTATACACTTTGCAAGATAAATCTCAAAGATTTTTCCCTTCAAGGTCTGTTTCCTCACTGTTACCTAAATTTATCGTGCTTTTGTTTTGTTGATATCTTGTGCTTGTGATTTAGTGATACTAATCAATAACAAGAATGTTTGGTGGTTCCATTGTGACTTTCTGTTGATCGTGGTGGTGTTTGCCGATTGCATGGACCAGTGGACTCGAAAGGTAATGACTGCATTGTGGAATTAATATCATCATTATACATCTCAATTCTTGCTGGTTAACTGAATGTAGTTTTTCCAGTATCTGGTTGTCTTTTTCCAAGTTCGCCTTCCGATGTAACATACGACAAAGCTTCGGGAATCAATTTTATTTGTGATCTTAATGATAATGTCGCAGCCCCTTGGCCCTTGGGTTCTGTTGATTCATCTTCTTCATGCAATAAAAGTATGGGTAGACATGCACTTTCTTCAGCTATTCTTTATCGAGGTTGAAAGCGTTTAGGCCTTAACTTATTTGTTCTGCACCTAATGATTTGCAGCCACCAAGATTCCAGAACTCCCCAAAGCAACGTCGGCACAACTTGGTATGAACACTAGTTTTTTTTTTTTTTTTTTTTTTTTTTAAATTTCTTAGGTTTAAGAAGCTCTTTCTTTGGGAATTTTTTGAATTGGATTCGAAAACATTTTTATTTTTTGTTACTCTATTCCCTTCAATTCGACTTGTCATATGCATAAAAATTAGATATTTTATCATGAGAAAAACGTAGACAACTAATTTTTTCGTATCAAAGATCTCGGAGAGTTGCTTCCTAATCCAAAAGGAAGTAGTTCTCCCAATAACTATGATGTAGATTGCACAAAAGATGAATTCTAGTTATAAGATATCTAATGAATCTATCACTAGACTTGAACTCTTATTCGAAGAGAACTAAAGTAGTAATAGCTTTGAAATTTTGTAATTTGATTAAAAAAAAAAAGGAAAAACCTTAGATGCATGTTTGATACACACTACAATACTAATACATTTTAGATAATATAATAAACGAGATTTTAGTTTATTTTCTTCCTAAATAGTGTTGATACCCGATACTTTTTAGTACACCCCAATTTGAGGACCTTTTTGACAACCATTATTTGGGGGGAAATAGAGTTTTGAGTAGTGAATTTTAGGAGAATGTGTAGTTCGAAAGTAGGGAGAATTTTTTGATTTACGTGCAGAATATCGTGTGAATGTGTAGTTAAAAATGAGTACGTAGGAATTTTTTTTGAAAATAATGGTTGTCAAACAAGGGCTAAAATTCTAGCTCCAACCCTAGTTGAGTGTTGTTCAAGACTCCCTAGCAAAAATGGTGGAAATGCATCTATTCTATCGTTGTTGATGGTTGTACTTGTCAAGTTTACTTTGTGGATGAGTCCGTCTCTTTGATATTCTTATTTGCTACTCAAATGGTTTGCATGGCAGGAATCTATGTCAAAGATGTTTCTTTTACACGGTGGATCGCCTCCTTGATGGTTCTTCGAATGCTTGCTTAATTCATTTGTTGTTAATTTCATTCCTCCATCATTGATCTAGCATGTACAGAATTAAATCTTCATCGCCTTGAGCAAGAATACAAGCTTGAGCAAGAATCCTCAAAAATCACAATTGCTATAACATGGAGCCGCAAATTATTATTTTGTAAATAAGTAATGAGTTGCGTCGATATTCGTTAGTGTAATCACGTATTCGTGATGTTTTTAAGGTTGGAAATTTCTGAAGTTTGTATTGATGTTCTTGAAGGTTGAAGATTTGGACCTATGATTTCGAATTTTACAATTAAAATTTAGCAAAATTTACACGTGGAATGAAGAAGTTGATAAATTGGAAATTGTTGCACTTAAATGAGGCGCAAAGACTTACTTTTCGAGGCGAGTAATAACCTAAGAGTTGTAAACACTACCTTCATGTCTGAGGCCACATACCTTCGCCTTGTTCGCCTTTATTTACGAGGCATTGAGAGCACGGTCTAATGTCTCGTTGATAACAACCTTCGAAACGATATAACTTAGTATAAGCTCGTCACTTCTCCTTTTCGAGGCTATTAGAGAAAATTTAACTCTTAGCCATACTAGATGGGTCTTCTGAGTCCGAGACGACTTGGATTTGAATTTCAACACCTCAACCAAGTTGAAGCGTAGCCACAGCGCCCTGCCATTTGGCTATGGCCTCACTTGCAAAGACATAGCTAAATTGTCTCATCCTCGACAAGGTTGCAAATCATAGTTCATCTTACATTTACGTTCATCACCTACAAATTCTTCAAATCAACGACTAAAACAAACTACAAAGTGTTGCATAAACTGTACATTTTCGATTTTATGATCTCACTCGAAAAAAACCGCCACTACTCTCACCACAACCACGTGCTGACGTGCATTTCCTCTTTCCGCCAAAAACAAAAGGAATTATAAATCTGAATTACAAAAATTACATGGATAAATTCAGATTTGGTCCCTAAAGTTGCATAGAAAATTTATGTAGGTCCCTAAAAATTAATTTTTTCCAAATCAATCACTAGAGATTATTTACAATTCCAATCTGGTCACTCTATCTGTGAGACCAATGTTATTAGAACCGGTCCAATATAGCTTGACCCGATAACCGTACTTGGAGCAGGTGGATTACCTATAAAAAAACCTATTGTTAAAAACATGACTGAAAGCTCGATCAACCGATGAGTTCAAAGGAAACTGATTATCCACACGCATTTTCATTGGATTCATCATTTATTTACGAGAAAACAAAAGAAGAAGAATAAGAATAGTTGTTCGTCGCTCTGTGTAACCCTATTTAATTGATCCAAAAGAATTCAAATGAGATATACTGCAACCTTTTAAAAAAAAGTGACAGAGTAGTTACTTTTCTCGTTCTCGTATTTTCATTTTCATGCATCATTTAAATAAATTTAAAGTTGAATTTTCATATATATATATATATATTAATTCAATAAAATTCATAAAAATTTGAATTTTAATATATACTAACTCAAAATTATTAATCTAAAGATGAAATTTCATATGTACTAGAACAAAAAACCTCAACAACATCAAAATCACAGTGAAAATTGTGTTCACAATTCTCACAATTAAATAAGGACATTAAATCAATAATTGTCATTAAAAAAATCAGCCTATAATTTATATCATGTCTTAGTTTTGTA
>CAIGRF010359978.1:4706-17379 GCA_903798235.1 Fraxinus ornus | reverse complement strand
GCACAAATATGAAAAATTATCTCATAATTTTTCGCCAATACATGCAGTTCATTACTAAATCTACCAGAAATTAACACAAATAGGAAAAATCATCTCTTCCTTTTACATTTTCAAGAGTCAAGACAGTACCTATTGAAACACCCAAAAAGAGAGAAGTCGGCGGGCCTCTTCCACCTCGCCTCAGGTCCGGCTCCGTCGCCGGCGTCGAGAAGAGAGAAGTCGGCGGGGGCAAAGAAGAGATGGGACTTTGAAGAGAGAAGCCAGGGACAAAAGCTCAAAACAGGTATTTTGCGTGTTTCCAATTTTTACTGTGTTTTACACAAAAAACGTCCAAAACGAGATTTTGCTTGTTTTGCGTTTTTAGTACAATTTTTTTTCTGTTTTCGAAAATGCGTTTTCGAAAATAGGAAAGAGAACGCGTTTTCACTGTTTTGAAAAATCGAAAACAGAAAACGACCCGAAAACGACAAAGAGAACATGGCCTTCATTTTTAGAAACGAGAAAGAGAACGCGTTTTCACTGTTTTGAAAAATCGAAAACAGAAAACGGTCCGAAAACATCAAAGAGAATAGCCCCTTGCTTGAACTGCATCTTCTAGCTTAAGTTGAGAAGCAAAATCTCAATTCACTAAAGTAGGATTTGTGAGGATAATACGACAATTCAACAGAAATTTTTAGATATTATACATCGTTGAGACTGAATATGCGATATTATTAAAAAAAATAATGAGACCAACTTGCTCTTGTTTAAAGGCTATTAGAACATTAACTATTCATTTTTAAAAAAATGTTAATTGGCATGATAACCAACATCAACTGGCTTTCAATAAAAAATGGATTAGTTAATTTCACTAACGATGACTAAAGTATGTGCAGAATTTCACATTTATCGTCATTAAATTTTCTTATCCACATGGTTACTATAGTTATTAATAGTTTCACTAATTGGTCATTTATATTTAGTCACTCTTAAAGAAAATTGCAATTGAGATCTCTAAACTTTACAAAATGTACAAATAGATCCCTTACCTTTAAATTTTGACATCATAGTCCTCAACTGATGCACCAGAACATGTTCTTTCCGACATCATAGTTAAAATAATTATAGTAAATAAAAAAAGAAAAAAATTATAACGTAACCCATCTTCCTCAATATCCACCCTCACCCGTTTTGTTCTCCACCCCATACATGTAAAACCCATATGGTACGACGATAACTACATAGGAAATAAATGAATGTGTGATATGTTGTGGTGAGTAATAGTTGACCATTGATGGAGGTTCTCGAATGCTTACTTTTTTAAGTACCTATTTGTTTGTTTTTTTATTTTTAGTTACTGTTTCAATTTTTATATCCCGCAAATGAACGGATCGTAACAAGTAATATAATGAACCAATGAGCTCGGATATCGTTTCTACGAGAATTACTATTAACAATTGATTAAATTATTTCTAACTTTAATTTGATCTAACAAAAATAAATTATCGAATGTAAACAATTTACCAAATTTGGTTTTTAAAAGTATAAATGTGGATGCTATGACTTACAATTTTACTTATGGATTCCCTTTAAATCGCCCATCAAAATTCATTATTATTGTAGTGTTCGGTCAAATTTTCCTAAAATATTCAATTCACCCCTTTTGAGTTCTCACTGAGTATCTTTAACTAATTCAATTCCATCTGTATGTAAATCAATCTTAGTTAAACAAAATATTAGTTCTAAGAATTTATCTAATGACCACAATAATTAGTTTAAATATTTCTACACGTTATACTAAATTACTAGATTTTACTATGTGCCCTAAATCTAAAACTTACCTTTGAATTCGTAATAGATTCACAAAATTATTGAATAATTGGTCAAAGAATTCAAAGTATTAAATTCATGAATAAAATCAACATATATGCACTTAAAGAATTAAAATCTTGAATAAAAGAAATAAAGGATCATACATAAATTATACTATTCGCCCTAACTATGAATTTAACTACCCATAATGATGAAAGAAAAACAAAAATATATAATTCATACTCGGGTTTTCACATCTTGATCATAAAAATAATTTAATCGTGTACAAAAAATCTTCTTCAAATTTAAAAGTCTTCAAACCCTAACTTTTGCTCTTTGATATTGATGACTGTATTTTTACCTCCCAAATTGTATAGTACTAGAGTTATATTTATGTATTCTTCAAGTTTTGGGAGTTCTAATGGAATTGAGCTTTTAAAAAGTTGAATTACACTTGAAAACCCTAATTGGCAGTGGGTGGCGCCGCGAGCCTGATCTTTCTTCCCGAGAGAGGGCGTCTCGGCTAAGGCTGTGAATGGATCAAATATAGATCGGATCTGCCTATACCCGATCCAATCCGATAATACAACGGATATTGATTGGAACAAATTTTGGATTTTTATGCACTTAATAAAAAGTGTGAATGCTATCTTTGCATTTAATGAAAAGAGGGAATGCTAACTATTGGGGTTTTTGATACCCAATAAATTTCGAGCAATAATGTTAAACTGATGTTGGATAATTTATATCGACACCTTAGAGATGGCTTGACCCGAAAATAACTTGGGTCCACTAAAAGCAACTTAATTGATTTAATGTTCCTCATGGTCCAACACTCGTAGATGACCTAAGTTGTTTTTAGATGGATGGTGATATATGGTGGCCCATTTAGTGAAGTTTGGCATAATTGGAATGACCTAACTAGTGTTATATATATATATCTCTTTCGAGCCGTGTAGGGGTATGTTGGTTTGTGAGAAAGAGAGAAAAACGTGAAATTTGTCCAGTTTTGGTTCTTCTCCCTTGAGGTTCCAATTGTTACTCTATCTCCTCTTCCTTTGTGGCTTGCAAACCAATTTCTCGAAAAATTCCGCGACAAATGATATCAAAGCTTGTGTTGTAGAGAAATATATGATTTTTGAGGTGAAAGGAGCTGGAAATCAACCAGAAACGTGGCTGAAAACCAGTAGAAAAACAAAGACAGAAATTGCCCAGTTTTAAAATTTCTATCGGACCTGTTTTTTTAGTTTTCTAGCGAAACCGCTCATCCTTTAGAGAAACGACGACCATTGGTGGATTGTGCAAGTGGAGGAGCACCTGGTAGCCTGCGCGTTGTGGTCGGGGTTGCGCGTGTCGTCGGTACGAGAAGCCCACGCACAAAGACGGTGGCGGCACATGGGAGGTTTTTCGACGATGACGTCTTCAGGCAGAATGTTTTGGTGGCGTGGCAAACCTTATAGTGGTATCCGTTTTTAGTTTCGGGTGATACTGTGAAAATTGGACGATTTTTCCCTTCGACGTTCGGGTGTTGTTTTGTGTTGTTGCGGTTGTCGAAAGCTTTGGGACAGATAGTGATATCCCTAAAGCGGTGAATTCGCGTCTCTCGATATTTACGAACCTTTAGATGTGGTCCGCTCCGTATCGTGTCATTTTCCTTTTATTATTGCAATTATAGTTATTATGTAGGATAACGATTAACTTTTCGCATTAAAAGTCATCGTGTGTGGTGGGGGGGTAACCATTGCTTGTTGTTAGACCTAGGAATTACTTGTTAATTATTTGCCTTAAATTATTCGTGAGTTTTTTGTTAATTATTTTTCATTATTAGAATCGCACGTGACCTTAGGAAAGATTATTTGACCATTCTATGTGAATTGTATATGTACTTATCTTGTGGTCGTCATTTGGTTATATTTGGTGTGTTGTGCATTTTTAGTAACGATGACAACACATTTTTGAATTGTACCGTTTTAATGAAAAATGTGATTTTTAATTTGGCAAAATGAAAAGGTTAAATGTAAGACTCTTGATGGCAAATGTGGTCTAAGGTAAGTGAGAAAAATAAGACGTTTTTTAACTGCAGTAAATTTGGACATGGTGAAACAGGTTGTCTGAGGAATAATAATAAAAGGAAAGTAAGATGAGAGATGAAGCGAACGTGGCTATAGGGTCGAGTGATGACCCTAGTGAGGTTTATTGAGAGTAAACATAGTTACTGCATGTGCATCCATGTATAATACTTTTTTGCATGTGTGTGATTGCTTAATTCTATTGCATGGTGCATTCCAATGTGTTTGATATGGGCATTTGCATGAATTTGAGAGCAATATAATCACTTGGTGTTATTGCTTGCATGCATAGTGGGTTAAGATGTATTAGCAGTGTGTTGTATGTCTTTTGGTGAGATGGAATATAGATGTCTAATGGTACATTGGTGGTTTGTACCGGGGATGCGGAGTGTGACATTTGGATCACGAATAGAGAGGTGATTAAATGTTGGAATCCTTTATTTGTGAAGAGACCTTGATCAAGTGGAGTGTGCGGGAGACACTTCTATCACTTTTGTTAGGTGGAGACCTATTATCCACTTAAGTTGGGAGAAGTGATGTGGTGATAGAGGATTATCCCAATGACTTAGGATCTATAGAGGTTTTCCAATTAGATATGAGTTGAGTGACCAGTCTTGTGAGCATGGTAGGTGATGAGGCGATATATGTGTTATCAAGGTTTGAGCAATGCGGAACGGGATAGAATATGTGTAGTGTGATCTTTTCGTGGGGTCATTTATGCATTTGTTGCATATATGTTGGCCATGTGCTTGATTAACTTGGTGTTAATCTATTGTTCTGTGTGAACGTATTATTTGGAAAGATCTGTAGATTATCCTATGTTATATCTTCATCGCATGATTATTTGCTCTTGATTGTTTGTTGTTATTATCTGTTTCTACTCGGGTGTTTTCTTGACTTTAGCCCTGGTGAGTACATGGAGCAGGTATGGTATGTGTCTTCGGTCCGAAACACGAGGTAAGGTCTGTGATTCCAATTTTATTGGTTGCCTTGATTATGCAAGTATAAATTGTGTGTTTTAGTTACTTATAGGTTGATTGGGTATCAAAGTGGAGATTTGTTGAGTTTTTTTATACCCAATAAATCCTGGACAATGATGTTAAACCATTGTTGGATAATTTATATCGACATCTTAGTGATGGCTCGACCCAAAAATAACTTGGGCCCACTAAAAGCAACTTAATTGAGTTAATATTGCTAGTGGTCCAACACTCGTGGATGACCCAAGTTGTGGTTATTAGTTAGATGGTGATATATGGTGGCCCATTTAGTGAAGTTTGGCCCAATTGGAGTGACCTAACTAATGCTATATATCTCTATCTCTTTCCAGCCGTGTGAGGGTGTGTTGGTTTGTGAGAAAGAGAGAAAAATGTGAGGTTTGTCCAGTTTTGGTTCTTCTCCCTTGAGGTTCCAATTGCTACTTTATTTCCTCTTCCTTTGTGCTTGCAAACCAATCACCAATGTGTAGAATTGTGTCGAGTCTCCTCGGTTGGTATGTGTTTTGGTTATTAAACTGAGTTCAGATCAAGATTTCTCGAAAATTTCCATGACACTAACTTCATTGTTCATTCTTCTGCACTCGTTTTCACATGTGTCCAGTTCCAATTCTATTCATTAACCGCTTCCATTACTGTTCACTAAATATCTTTGCTACAAATTATCTTTTGCGCTCTCTCTCACCTCTGCTTTTTGATCACTCCACAAACAAATGGAACACTAGGAGAAAAAGAGGGATAAGAATCCACCATACGTTCGCCAGTGGAGCAGCGAGTCCGGAGCATCGTTGTGTATGCTTTTTCCTGTTTCTTGAGGTCTATACTGTTAAGCGTTTGGTTTTCCCCGTTGTTTTTATTTGACCTTTGGTGAAAATTCACAAAAACCAAGGACATCTCCACAAGAAATTGAAGAGTGTTGATCTCAAGTATGTTCTTTCCATACTTTTTTTCTATGCACTTGATAAAAAGAGGAATGCTAACTTCAGTGTTCACTCTTCTACACTCATTTTCACACGTACCTCTACTATTCATTCTATTACTATTCGCTAAATATCACTACTGTGAATTATCTTCTGCACTCTCTCTCACCTCTGCTTTTTTATCACTCCACAAACAAATGAAACCCTGTGAGAAAAAGAAAGATAAGAATCCGCCATACGTTCTCCAGTGAAGCAGTGAGTTCGGAACGTCGTTGTGTATGCTTCTTCCTGTTTCTTGAAGTATATATTATTAAGCGTTTGGTTTTCCCTACTATTTCTGTTCGACCTTTGGTTTAAATTTACAAAAATCGAGGACATTTCTACTAGAAATCTAAGAGTGTCGATCTCAAGTATGTTCCTTCCTAATTTTTTTCTCTGATATATATCGTGATGATTTAATTGTGATTTTTTAGAACAATGCATACTTACATAGTTTTCAACTATTTGTCTGTCATTGATTTTCTTTCATTTTACTCCAAAAAACAGTTTTTAATATGTATTTGTATCCTCTTTATGTTCTTGACTGAACTCTTCTATTCATTAACGTTACAGTTTGTCAATGATCTTCATGTGCTTATTAGTTCAACTTCTCGTGGAACTCTACTATCGGTGGTTTGTTGGGAAAGGTATCAAGTCTTTAACATGGTTTTGACGTAATATGTGGTTACATCTAACATCCATTATTGATATTTTTTCAGTCTAAGAAATGCTTTACTGTCCACTTTATTGTTTCTGGATCAAATTGTGTAGCTTGGTAGGATAGGCATATATAAGGTGTTAGGTATTTAATGTAATTGGCTAATTTGTGAACAAAAAGGACTAGATATTGAGTAAAAATTCAAGGAGCAGTGTGTCATTAATGAAAGTTGTATATTTTAGGTCTAGGGCTCGAGAATGGAAAAAAAAAAAAAAGAAATTCAAAAACAGAAACTTCATCGTTAGACTGTCGCCTCACCCTCGCTCGAGCAACAACCTGTCGCTCGACTATCGCTAGCCCTTCGCTCGAGTGACAATGTCATCAGGAAAATTCTTAATTCGTTTTTAAAGGCTTTTTGCCCGGTCCATTCATTCCCTAACCTACCTATAAATATCCATACACCACATAACATAATTTCTAAGATTAATTATTAAGAAAACATATTGCTTTCATATTCTTTTCATCCTCTGAAGCATTCAACATTCATACTTCAAAGTATATTGTTCTTTGGTGGTGAGAAAAACATCAGATCTTAAATTCAAATACCAAACTGCTGCTTACTTTGTATCTGTCAGAGTTTCTCAAGATCAAGGAACGGTGTCTGAAGTTCTAGTCGTTGAAGAACGCGGTGTTCTTCGTGCGTCCACAGGAGATAAACGATTCCACAAAACTAGGTGTTACTGCAGGATAGCGCAATCCAGTAGAGTTTTGAAAATTACAGCTGGGAGTTGGTGCAGGAGCACAAAATCTAGAAGAGCTATTGGAATTGCAGTCAAGAGATCAGATAGTACGTGTTGTCGCCTAGTCTGGTAAACTGTAAGTTTAATATCGTTTATAGTGGATTGTTGTCTGTCAAAATGCCGAGAGCTTTTACCCAGTTGGGGTTTCTCCGTGATCATACCCAATGTTATTTACTGCTTTCATTAATATTTTAATATTCTGCGGTATTCAAACATAGAATAATTGAAATAATTGCTTAACCATATAGAGATAATTAATTGGTGACTTGTTGCTACTTAATTAAAATTAATAAATTTCGCATTTATACCTATTCATCCCCCTCTAGGTGTAGTTTGGGTTGAACTACGTAACTTTCATAAGGTATGGCTGGAACTTCTCGGGTCCGACAGTTGGGAAATTGATTTTTTCTATGAGTCACTAATTAATGAATAAGAATACACAAAATGACGTTTCTGATAAAATTTTGAATAATAACACTAAGGTTCTCTACCTCTAGACATTGGAAGATTAGCCATAGGATATGGAATGGGAGTATTTTCCATATGTGGTAAAATTTGTTTCAATTATAGATAAAATGATGTGTTAGGATTCCTTTTTCATGTTCAATTTTCTTCATTGTTAGATAGCTGTGTTCTTTGCTGAAATTGCTTCTAAAGATTTACGAGGAGCTTTGACAACCATAAACTAGGTAAAGATATCATTTATTACATATGAGATCAGTAAAGCAAAACAATAACAATACGTTTAGAACATGACCGTGTTGGATGCTTTAATGGAACTCTTACCGTAAACATCTCGAGGACATATTCTCAACCAACTCATTATTTGCTTCTTGATCCACAGCTAATGATTTGTACTGGAATATATGTTTCCTTCATCATAGACCAATTTTAACATGGAAGGTGATAAGTGTATTTTCTGCACTTATTCGAGGCTTGAAACTATATAATTTTATTTTTCTTTTGACAAAATATATCCTAAATTGTGTTATATTGTATTTTGTAGGTAAAACTCAATATTGGATGAAGAGTTGGAGAAAAGAAGCAAAATGTGTCAAAAAAATGGAAAAATCCAAAGTAAGGGGATCAAAGTCTATACTATAGAAGTTGAAGGACTAAATTGCATTAATTTTTGGATGACTTGGATAAATACAAAATTGTTTGGGCCTTTAAAATTCTAATTGGACCACACAACGGAGGGCTGCTTTGGAAAGTAGGGAGAATTGAGCTTCTTCTTATTATTAGTTTAATAAAAGAGAGGGATGCCTACTGCTGAGAGATATATATACATACACGTGAAGATGGAAAAGAGGAGGTGGAGTTGCTGCTGAAAATTGAAAGAAAAAGGGACGGCAGAGTGTGAGAAAAATAGGATATATAGAGAGAAGTGGAAGCCGACATATTGAGGACAAAAAGGACTGCTGAATTCTGTGTATTATAAATATATATACATATATAAGGCAGCAACTTTGCACAGAAAAGGTACGTGAGAGAAGATAGGAGTTGGTAGCTTGGGGACAAAAAGAAAGGGACTGCTGAATTTTGTATTATATATATATTCTCACGCACATAGAAGCAGATTGTGGGAGGAGAAAAAGAATATTTATATATACATATTCATACATCACACGCAGAAGAAGACGGAGGAAGATACGCACGACAAGAAAATTGGAAATTAATCACGTTCATCAATTTTATAGGTGATGTCGTTCCACTTCTATGTGTTTAATCTTGATAACATGCTAGGCTAAATTCATTTGTATTGGATGGATGATGAAACTAATTAATTTTTAGTGTTTAATTCGTACATTGTGATTTCATAAATATGATGTTTGCGCATCATTAGGACAATTAGTTGCTTATTCGTAGTATTGAAAAACTTACAGTAGGTGAACACTGTTTATGGAACACACAGACAATAAATATTTGGAATAATATTTATGACGTGTGCGATCATGTATGATAATCATGAACGACAATGCATACTTGTCATATCTTGGGAAAGAACAGTACAATTTCATGAATTAAGTAAATTATCACTGGTTGAGAATTGAAACTAATAATTTATTAGTGGAGTCGGGAATCCAATACACTCACTCACATTTGATTTAAAATCACTTTTTATTGCTTTCGTAGTTATAGAACGTAATTAAATATAAATAGATCATTTTTTTTTACTACTTTTGTGAATTTAGATATATCGAATACACTAAAATTGAGTGTTATTCCTTATGTGACGATAATTCACTCATCACGATTCTTACTTGTACAACGAATTCATACGCTTGCGAGATTTTCACGTTACAGAAGGCTTTAGCAATAACAGGTGATAATGCTTGGCCTAATTCTCATGTTATGTTTTGAAACGACTCGAGAAATTGGGATTTCATAATAGAGACATACGATAAGCGACATTTGTAAAAAATTATCACTTCTTGAAATCTGCAGGAATAGTTCCAAGTGTTGTTTTCCTTGTTGGCCTTGCTATCATCCCAGCAATCTCCATGATAGCTAGTAAGAAATGCTGCTTAAATGTATATCTTGTGTAGAATGATCAAAATCTTACCAAAAATATACTCATGTGAAAAATAGAAATCAAATAGAATTTGAAGCTGCATTACGAAGACTTTGAGGCAAAAATGCTAAATGTTGAAATATTTAATGAAATTTAAACTTTATAAATTTTACATAATTGCCAAGATTTTCATGTCAAATTACCAAAAAACTTAATTAACGCGGAACATACCTTGATCCATTGATTTGTATCTTAAATAACAATCTTGAATCTTGATCTTTTGTTCTTCAATTTAATTGTCACAAATCTTCTTGATTCTCGATTTTGGGTTTATGGATCTTTTTTTTCTTCAATATGCTTTCTCTGATATTCTTGTGTTGATGGGATGACACAAAGAATGAGAATCACATATGAATTGGGAACCATAACTCTATATATAGTTTCCATATGTATTTGACCCATCGTCAACTACAAATCCTAATGGATCTGGTGTCTACACATATAATCCGGCCCACATTTTATTTAGATGCCCAAAGCCCAATTACTTAATTCTTTATTAGATCACTTTAATTTTTGGCTTAACTTTAAAATAGTATTTATATACAATTAATAACTTATGTCGGCCCACATGCCAAATTAAATAATTTATCAACAATCTCCTACTTGGACCACATATGTTACTTTATAAAGTGTATAGCCTTAAGAGCTCAAAACTTTTGCTATCATAACCAAAAGAATCTCCAACCAATCTCGTCCATTGATTATCTTAATATAGGATCAAAGCAATCTTCGTTACAAGTATCATAACTAAACTCATCAATGGTCACGCATATCAACACAATTAAATGATATAATTCAAGTGTGGATGTGCATATGGAACTTACATGTAATGAGATCCAAACATGAATATTTCCAACTAGTTGTACCGTATCCTTTAATGAGATCAACCATAAACTTTAATTAGAGTGGAACTGAACTGAACACTTTATTTCTAAAATAAATAGAATATCCATAGACAAAAAAATATGTGTCTAAAATAGACAACATTCAAATACAAACTCCAACTAAACGGCATATTATCAAAAGATGCAACACTCATGTGCGTATTATGCTCATAAAAAACCTTGGGTAGTAGTCATTTAGTAAATGAATCCATGATTATGGAGTTTGTCCTAATATGCTTTATAGAAACCTAACCACTCTGAATTCTTTCCTTGACAACTAGGAACTTAATGCCTATAAACTCTGACATCGTTATGTTCCTATTGAAAAACAAAACTGCTATTGTCAAATAATAACTTAAGTGGTCTTTCAATTTAATCCAAAATATGCAGCCTAGTGATAATATTTTTGCAGTCATATTCTATTATCAGAATTAGAATATCCAATGATCTCCAATTGATCTGATTTTCCTGAATGTCATCATGTAATGCTTAGTTCTCTATAAATACTGAATAACCTCATGACTGCTTTCCAAATTTTCATCCCAAAGTTGGTTAAATATATGTCTAGCATTTCAATAATGAATGTCATATCCAAATATGTGCAAACTTGAGTATACATTAAATTCTCAATCACCGAAGCATAGAAAATTTCATGTATTTTTTTTTCTTTAAATTTATCCACGGGGAATTAATTGAGACAAAACTTGTCTCCCTTAGCAATAGGGATATCACATGAATTACATATCTATATTTCAAATCTTTTAAGAACCTTATCGATACATCTCTTTTGTAATAATTCAAAAATACACCAAGAACAATCTTTGTGTATCTATATCCTTAATACAAAAGATGTATCACTGAGATTTCTTATTTCAAAATCACATGACAGACATCTCTTAGTTTTGCGCAATAAGTTTTTATCATTGCAGACGCTTAGTATGTCATTGACATACAATAGCAAAAATATGTTTACTCTCATTGAACTTGTGATATACACAATCATCAACTGAATTCATCTCAAAACCAAATGATAAAATTATTTGATAAAATTTGTGATACCATTTCGGGAAACCAACTTAAGCCCATAGAAGGATTTCTTTAATTTGTAAACCATCCAATGTAACTTAAGATCAAAATGTGTCACAAATGCCATAAATGTAAACTGGAGAAAAAATCTCTTTAATGTCAATATCTTCCTTTTGAGTAAAGTCATTTGCAATAAAACGATCATCATATCTCTCTACATCACCCTTCATATCCCTCTTGATTTTAAATATCCAATTAAAACCAATAAGTTTCGTACCTTCAGGTAATATGGCGAGTTCCTAAACATCATTGTTACTTATGAACTTTATCTTTTTTATGTATGACATCAATCCACTCTTTAAAATTATTAATTTGTACGGCTTGATGAAAGTTGATTGATTAGTTCTTCTTTCATCAATCAATGTCATTCTTATTTTCTTGGAAAATGACTATAAAGTCATTCAAAATTGTCTCTCCTTTTTATAGTAAATTTCATTAATGACATTTGCTTTTGAGGTTGTTGAGTTTGTTTTTCTGAAACAATTTCTTGATTGTGTATAGAGAATTTTGTAGGGGTGAATGCGGTTCCGTTTGGGCGGTTTGTACCATATTTTCAACTCAAACCATTTTTGAAATTTTTTCAAATCAAACGAAACCATTTTATTTTTCGAACCAAATCAAACCATAATTTGCGGATTGGTTCGGTTTTAATTCGTGGTTTATCTATCGACATTATAACAATATATTTAAAATAAGTAAACATATAAGTTTAAACGAGAACTAATATTGTTAAATATTAAACTACATTCATCTTTCTCACGAAACATGTGAATAAATTATTTTCAAATTTGATTGCTAAAAGATGTTAATAAAACGAATATATCTTTCTTCCTTTTTATTTACTTTTTCTTGTTTG
>CAIGRF010359976.1:27596-37660 GCA_903798235.1 Fraxinus ornus | reverse complement strand
AGCAAGGGTATATGAATTTCAGCAAACAAGGAGTGTGCATTCATTTTTCTCTTTTAGATCAGACTTGTTAGCGTTTCATTTTCTGGAAGAAAGTATGACCCAAACCTGCAGTTGCAAGGCTAGCTGCAATGGCTCGAAGACGATCTGGCCTTTCGGGATGGGGATGAGACTTCATTTCAACCTTTACAAGCAAAACAGCAGTGTAGAAAATATAAGTACCGGCAAAGAACTACTTTCGACAGGCTTCTATGTTTTTGTGGAATGTTAAAAATTACATTACTAAGCTCACACTCAATGTAAAACCATATAGTACATTAAGGGTATATCTGGTATGTAGGATTGAAGAATATTAACAAAGAGAAGCATGTAGAAAAATTTGTCAGAAATCATGTCTAATCTCCTCACTCTGACGTATCAAACAAGCGATAAAGGATAGTGCTGAGCCAGAATCCAATTAAATGCACAAAAAACAGCTAATATCGTGGAGACATATAGCAGACAAATAAAAAAGTGTAAATGAGGAGGCAGTTATAATGCTAAAAGATGAAGAAGTTGGGGGATCTCAAAAGAAACTTGTAAAACAAAATGTAGGATAGAAGTACATACTTCTTCATGAAGCAACATCCTTTCGTCAAATCCTATGGCAGTAGATTTGTCCGATGCAACTGTTTGCAAGCATGAACCAACATCAATAAAATAAATTAAAAACGAAAATTGAGAATTATTATTGTGTACTAAATAGAAATATGGCAAGGCAACGGAACCACGTATTAACTATAGAACCAATAAAGCAAGAAAATCATAACATACCGTCGTGTATGACATTCAAGACAAGGAAGCAACAAAGAAAGGAGAAAAAGAAACTTCGCTGCTGAGCAAATAAGCTGAACTTTCTTTGGATAGACAATAAGTAATTTTATTTACTATATTTATAAGTTGGTAAAAATATTAACCATGAAACAAGAAGGCTAATGGTAACATAAAACGGATATGAGGTATAAATACGGTCTTGAATATATTTAGAATCATCAACTTGCAAGCCGAAGAAACTTTTTTGTAGCCATGAATCAAAATATCCACTCCTGCATACATATTTTATTTTTTCTTCTTTGTAACGGAGTCAAAGATTACCATTACTCTATTCAAATTAATTTGTACAAGGACTGAACCTTGCTCTGATCAAACTCAGGATTCCTCACCATGGCAGGTTAAGCGTGAAACCAAATATTTTGCAAAGGTTATGCCTGGTTAACATGGAAAATTCCTCGGGATTGAAGCTTCATTTTTGTCTCATACGATATAGAGAATACATGCTCAACCAGATCCAACATACGTCTTCATCATATGCACTAGGGAACTTCCCAAGAATTTATAGTTTTTCTTAATTTCAACAATAAGAGAAAAGCTTAGGGAACTCCAGAAAGTTGCTCTTCAGCAGTCAGCACTCACCATTTAAGGTATTGAAACAAATTCCAAAAATAGAGACCTCTTATCAAACTTTCTGTATATAAATTCTGACAGAAATTCAGCACCCCGTGTCTAATCTTGTCAGCTGCATTAAGTTCCACCTTGTCAATTAAAATTTTCCTGTTCATATTTGCAACTGCATTTTTTTTTTCCTTCACTAACTTAAAGCCCACAGGACCGGCCATGTAATAGCCGCTTCACTATTCCACCGCCTTAGCAACAAAGCCCTTCCCCTCCTATCGTATATGCTCACTCCACCGTTCCACCACTTCAGCCATAAATCCCCCGGTGTAGTAACATGTTTTTAATGGAAAGGTCATAAGATCCCTGCTTATCCCCCATTATTAAGAACGATCAGTGAATAATCAGAGAGAGGCCTAGGTACACACTGCTGCAGGGCTGCAGCAAATTATGGAAGATCTCCCAAAAATTAGAAATTATGAATCAATCTATACATGACCTGGATCGGGAATCCCTTGACCTTACCCAAGAAAACTCCCACCCCCACCTATCAGAGGTCAATCAACCAGGCTGACCTCACAGGTAAAATTGTTGAAATCGGCCATGGATGAAGTAAAAGACCATTCCACCCTTTCATCTGGGAAGCAGATGACAATAATGTTTCACGATCAAGAAGTGTAGAATCCACTCTTAACCACCAAAAAGTCAAGCCACGCTAACAAAAAATTTAAAGCAAACTCGTCAAACTACCATTTAGGAGTAAGTAATAACCTTTATCTCTTTCAGCTATTTCTGTTTCGTTTTGAAGGAGACATTCCTCCTGAGAAAAGGGGGAGGCAAAATATCCATGCTTTAGTATTCCAGATTTTCTATGTTCACCACATACCTACATCCAAAGTATTACACATCCAGTTGCTTAAAAATGTACTTCAACTTACAAAATTACAGTTAATAAAAATTAACGGGATTCTGTGTAAAACATGTGCGTACATTGCAATGGTCGAAATTATCAAGATTAAATATTGTGCAATTGACACAAAACCACTTGGGGATTTCAACAACGTGATGGTTCTCAAATGGTTCCCAATCACTGTCTTCATCCTCGTCCTCGTCGAAATCATAAGGGGTATTGTACATATCCTCTAAAGTCATATCACTCTTCCGCTTCGCATTTGCCTGCAGTGGAGAATCACGCAGCAGTCAACAAAGTGAAAAATAACCACTTATCACAACCAAGTAGCAAGAACCACACACGCCGTCAACCCCAGATGCCAGAAATAAAAAATATAAAAAAAAAATGCAAAAGGGAAAATGATAACATTAAACAAACATTTTTATACATATCTGTATTTGGTACACACACACGGATAGAGTGGGTTGCTTACGGATTTTGTAGCATCCTCTGCATTGGAATTGGGCTCTGAGTCTCCATTTTGAAGATGATTTTCAGCCTCTCCATTGTTCACACGAGTCATTTTTTGGGTCAAATCCTTAGGGCAGGCAAACGTGCGAATTCTCGGAGGATTCGACTGATGATTTGAGGGGGAGCAGCAGAGCAAATACCGTGGAGTAATACCGCCAAGCGCGAGTATCTAGTAAATGGTTTTTATCTTTTTGCTGATACACCCTCCGGTTTTAGCGAATTGAAATTGTCCTTCCTTTTCTAAGCTTAATTTTTCATGGGACTCGACCTTGGTCAACTTATTTCGATTATATCACTATTGATATTGTCGAAATAAGCTTATTTTTTTCTTTTTATACTTTAAAGATTATCTAAATTTTGCTCGGATATTTTATTTTGTTAAAACGGTTTTGAATATGCTCTATACACATTTGAAGAAAATCACCTGATTTTTGTTTACGTAGAAATACATGTACTAACATATCGAAGCAAAGTTAGAAAAAAAGAAGAAGAAGAAGAAGATTCATTTCGTGATTAATATATATATGCAAAGCTATCCAAGTGATGGTTAAATAATGTTGTAGGCCTGGTTAAAAATTTAAAAAGAAAGTCTAGACGTGTTAGAAGTTGAACACTTTTACGCTCTCGTTTTTCATAGATTCGTTCCGAAGACTTCATATGATCTAACTATCTATGCTCCGCCAATTAAAGATAGAGGTGAGTATTAATTGCCATATCTTTTTACGAATGTTCAAATGCATTTGTTATTTTGTTGTTTTATCGACTTTAAATTTACTTCCTACGTCTTAATATACTACAAATGTTGTCTTTGAATATAAAAGTTAGTCAAAGACTCATTGTCATGAGATCCCGTAGATCTTGATCTCGATGATATCTATATTTGAAGTCGATGCACTGTTTTATGCGAGCCTACTACACGAGAGGCATGCATGGGAGGTACATGGTTAAGTTGAACAAAAGAGAACAAATGTAGATTTCACTCGTGTTTGATAAGTTTATAATTGTTTATAAGCTGCTCAAATTCTTTTTTTATCATCTGCCTTTCGTAGGATTCACAATTTTTATATACTTTTACTCACTCGTCATCCACATATTTCGTAAAATCAATTGATTATAACTTTGTGCTGGTTTCAAAAGAATTATAATGAGATTATAACGAAAATGAGTTGTGGATCTGACAAATATGCATATAATAAGTGGAATAATGTTTTTTTAATTACAACTTAGATCATTAGGTGATGTGGGGGTGAAATTATAATATCAATTAGAATATGAGACTCACTTTATTATTCTCGTAATTTAATCTCACATTCCGCGAAGGTGATCGCTAGTGGGACAAATAACATAAATCTAATAAGTAGATAAAAGCCGTGAATGTATAATTTAAATTAATTTTTGACTCTGATGGCAACTTATAATAAAATTACAATTTTTTAACGAACAGGTTATTAATGAAAGCTTTACCTAACATACTCTTCGGGCATCCATGATTCGCACAACCCTCTCCGTATGATTCTTCTTCAACGTGTTGGTTCGAATATGTATACTTAATCGGTAAAAAAGTTACAGGGTTGCTGCTTGATTTAGGAGAGCGGCAGTACAATTTCTGAATCTTTTTTTTTTTTTTCCTGCTTGAGTGCAATTTTTCGGTATGATGAGCAACCAAATTTAGTCATATTGGATATAGATGCAAATCCAAAAACATTTTCTTTTTAATATAGTCGCATTGAACTGGATAGAATGTGTAGAAATTCCCTTATGTACTTGTAACCAGATGGTTCTTGCATTATACACCGAAACGGCCGATTCTATATTTCCGATTTTTCTTTGCTAATTTTCTCCTCGTTTAAGGAGTTCGAAGTAAGCTTTTTGAAACAGACTTGAAGACTTTTTAATGGGAAACACAACGGAACATTTTTTTTATGAACTTTTCATATTTAATCAAGTGAAGAGAATAACTGTCAGTCTAATTGATATCATTTCTAATGTTAAGACCGATCTTTTTTATGCGCTTTCAGTACTTTAGAAGAATTTCATAAATAAAAAATTTTGTCAACTTTTAATTACATGTTCCCAACCACTTGTTGACATTACTATTTTGAATGCGTTATGAAGGCTTGATCCTCTATAACTAGTAAGTATTATCGATAGCATTGTACAACAGACTTTCCGTCGTACCAATCGAAAACTTACCTTAATGAGTTACTTTTTCTACCCTCACAATGTATCTATAATTATGCCCACATCTCATTAAAGTTACAAAGAGATAATTGGCACATCTGGTTAATTATTGCATCCAAAATGAAATCAAATGTGAGAGTGAGAGTGAGACCACAAAGATGCGCAGGGGACCTTTGAACATTAACAAGTCTTTTATAAACTAAATTCCTGTTCTGATTTTAAGACCCTGACTACATAATATTAAACGTTGCATTTGGGGAAATTCTAATTTCTTCGCTTAATTCAGCCTTACATTCCGGCATAGTTAAAAGAATCATACTCAAATAACTATATTACAGTGTCGTAGTGGCAGAGAGAATTTGATTCTTCAAAGCAAATTTATGTTGAAGTAAAAGAACGGGAAAATGAATCTGATTCTGCAATTGAGGCCATTTTTTCAGAAAACTCACTAATTACAGGGATATATATATATATATATAGCTTGGCTTGAGAGAAAACAGAAGCCACAGTAGTAGTACCCAAGTGTTCTTTTTTTTTTTTTCTTCTTTTGTACAAAGAAAATGCATAGATAGCTGCCAATGGCCTACAGTTCAAGATAACTATCAGAATGTTATGTAATAGATAAAACAGAGCTAAAATCTTGTCTATTGCATTGTAGACAATAGTCTAATACTGCAGCATGCTAAACATGCACCAAAGGTAAGAGCTAGCTATTCAAACTTGGGCAAGAATCAGAATCTGTTGGCTTGGGAATCATTGGACCACCATTCATCCTAGCACGTGCCTCGGCAAACATTCTCTGCTGCTCAGCCAATGCCTCTTCCTCACTCATATCGGCTCCGTTGCTCCATTTCCCAGTTCTCACTGTGTCCTGTTCCCAAACATTTCCAGCAAAAGTAAATATTGAGCAACTATCAAGGATTCAGAAATAAAAACATTAATGGCTTATTTGGTACTTGGTAGGGTGGATGGTAAAATACTAGACGGTATTAAATATAAAAAGAAAGTTGAAATATTATCAATTGTACAGTGAGACTTATCCAGCATTGTATCAAACATACCCTTAAAACCCTTATAGCAGTATAAAATACATACTCTAAACTCCTTAGCAGTTAACTTCAGTTAACAGGTTTGACGGACAATTTCAAACTAAAACCATCCAAGAAATCAAAAACAACACGGAATTGACACAATGGAATTGGAAATGGGAATACGGGAAATGCTAACAAATTTGTGAAAACCAGACATGGCTAAAATAAAGACATTGTTCCATTAAGATGAACTTTGACAATATCCAGTAGAACCAGAAAAAACACCAGCATGAAGCCTGCCAAGTCAGAGAGAGTACTTGCCATAGTCTCGAGTTTGTGTTGTTCATATGCAGCGAAAACTTCTTCATTATACTCCCCAAATCCAAGATCCTGAAAGATTAGTTTNACTTCTTCATTATACTCCCCAAATCCAAGATCCTGAAAGATTAGTTTTAAAAAAAAAAAAATTAAAATTATATAGGGAAAAATGAATGCAGTGCACAGACCAATAAGAACTTATTTAGTCCTTGTTCGAGCCCCATTCTCTAAAACTCATTTTTCCCCAAACTCATTTTCAATCCCACGTTGTCCCAAAAAATTAGTTTTATCTTTCCATACTTTTAACCACACATTCTCCAAAAAAAGTCACGTCTTACAAAATCAATTCTCAAAGAATGGGGCTCAACTTGCATGTTACCGCTCAATAGTGTTTAGATTATCAAGTTGCATTTTTTACAAACGATTTAACACGGCCAGTACAATTAATTTTGCTGAAGTGGAAGTCCTGAGATGAAGTTATAGAGAAAGTAAATCAGCCTAGTGATCATCAAATACTTCCTCTCTATTCAATATTGAGTCTAGTAAGATGAGAAGGATAATTGCTGCTACAGAACAAGAGTACAGAAAGAAAAAATATTAACCATCTTTGCAGAGTAAAAGAAACTACCATCATTTCACTCTGGCAGTCATAATACAAATCTTGAGGTGAAATAGCATCCAAAAAACAAAGTTAGAAAAACAAACAAGAAAACACCAGTTAGTTACCATAAAAACTTCACGTTACATTCAACAATCCAACTTGACCACATGTTATTCGGTTCCAGTAACAACGTTTTTCACCAGTTTACCCATGCCATTAGAACAGTTACTCTAGGGATATATAGATACGTGCATATGAATTTTTCCTTGGCGGCGGGGGGTGGGTAGGACTGGAGCATATATTTCTAATAGGGAACCTATATATTTCCCAACCAGGACACTAGTCAAAACAAAAAATCTAGTACAACATGAACATCCACGTGTCATTTCATAATGAAATGGAATCCAACATTGAGCTCCAGGAATTAAATGGAACACCGAGAAATTTTAAATGACAATTAGGGTGTGTTTGAGCCACATTATTTTGAAAGAATGTATTCTGAAATAGTAAATTGATTGAGAATGTATTGTCGAAAAAGGAAAAATTGTTGATGTGATATAAAATATTATTTTATTGAAAAATGTGGTTAAAAATGAGTAGAAGAATGAGAATGAAAATTTTTAATGTGTACCAAACATGGGCTTAATATTAAATTTCATAATATTGGGGCACTGACAGCTAATGTAATAGATGCCAGTAAGAGTAATCAATTAGCCACAAAAAGGGATTAGACACAAGGACTACCAGTTGACATATCAATTTTCTACAAAATGCTCCTTCGGTGGATTTATCTGTTTTAATTGTAATAGTTAGACATATGTCATTGATTTTATTCTTCCACACATAAAAGAGAACAAGATACTGGTGTTCTAGTTGGGGATGACAGGATCAATTCATAACCATGATGACCAGTCCTTGAACAATAAGCAATGATAGAGGAAGAGATTAAGGAACAAAAAGTTCCTCCAGAAGTTGTCCATAAGTCATTACCATTTCACCAACTTGGAATTTTTTTATTTACCATATCCAACAAAATGGACAGGAAGGATACAAGGGAATCAGAGAAGAGATATAGGATTATGGTTAGAAACCTGTAAAGCCTTGAGTACATGTTCTGGTGCAATTGTTTTCCTCTCTTCCCTGTTACAAACTTCATTTGATTCTGATGAAACAAGATTAATAAACTCTGCAACAGCAAAAACACATGAAAATTGCACGGCCTTTAGAATATAACATGGAATATTTTTGTATGAACTGGGAAAAAATGCTGTAATAAGACTGAGATTTAAACAATATTGAACTGCACAGGTTAGCTCAGATGCTAAAGGAATAAATCAACACAGTAATCACAAATACGAATACTCCTAAAAGTACAGAGCATCACAAAAAGTTAAGACTTTAGTTAGGCAAGATCAACCTAAATATTCTCGGTATTGAAAAGAAAAAACCCTACGACCCGTGATTATGGCAGTTAATAGCTCATCTAATCAAAACCATAAGATGGTGAGAAGACGAATCACGGCAGAAAATATACAGTCACGTAAAAAAACACTACATTCTAAATGCCCTCCCCTTGATATAAAATGACAAAAGATGAAAGCTGCAGAAACAATTATACATTTAGTAGCCACATCCAGAAATTATAGTGCATGAAATTCAGATAAAACAGTGTTCGAATTGTTTCTTCAAAATTATCAGTAAACTAATAAAAATTAAAAGAGATGATAGAAACCAAGTATGTAATCAATCAGACACAACATTCACAGTCCATTTACAAAATGAAAAACAAAAGAAGCAATCAGTCAATCATACTTAAGCTATTGTCGTTGTCCTTTCCTTTTGCGTTATAGAAGAGCCATAATGAATTCTTAAAAATTTCAAAGCAAAAAAATAAATAAATGAAAATACATACCTACACAACATTCAATCAAAAGATCCTGAGCATCTCTTGCAACACGAACATCAGATGGGAGCATCTCCTTAATAATTTTCGTCATAGTTGCTGAAAAGATATCATTAGCTCCAATCACTTTTGAAGACAACAAGATCCTCAATAGAAACTTCATTATTATTCATTTATTATTACTCCCACTATTACTGACGTGACATTGCATGTAACCCCTTTTTAGTCTTATCAACAAATACTACATATCATCTAATAACATACTCCAAGGCACCTCAAGAAGTAAGCTATTTCATGACTAATGGGCAACAATAAGACCTTCGAACGAAAACTTGGGTGCATGCTTATAGCGATAGGAAAATCCCTGCTGTTTCCGAGAAGTGTTAAATTGAAAGCAAGTCACATTAAAAAAATTAAAAATCAAAAGTCAGCTTTACGAAATGTGCATCAAAAGGGGAGAAAAACAAACCTTTAGGAAGCGAAGCATCCTCTTTTGTTTTACCAACAATATCCATGGGTTCCATTGTTACCTTCAAACCAAAATTAACCTCAATACAACACTGTATATACACTGTCTACGTATAGAAATATCAAATTACATAGTTTAAGCTTTATTTAAAAAAATAGTAAAGCGATGAAAAATCTAGACTTACTGGGATATAGAAACTGAGAATCGGAAAGATAAGCTGAAAAAGTAATATTTAGCCGAGAATCAGCGAATTGAAAGATGTTAGATTGAGAGTGAAGCAGCTGCCGTTAGCCGCCGCAGACAGCGGTTCGTGGTCGAAGAGAGAGAATGAATGTGGGGTTTCTCCTCGAACGATTTGGGCAAAAAATTTCCATTGAGTTGCTTATTTTTAAAGTCAATTTTAATTTCACTTCTTCACGTTTATTTTTTAAGATAAAAAGAGTATAAACCTAAAAGCATATGTGTCAAGTACACGACATTAAATAATAAGACTCAATTAAATGAGTCATGTGATTTTGTATTTAAATGAATTCATCATTTAATGTCATATAATTATCACATAGACTGAGACTCAATCCAGTGATGATGAATGACCAGTGTTCTAAAAAGCGTAAAGTGTGGCTAGGCGAGGAGGCAAAACTTCAAGATTTAGGAGCCTAGACGAGCCTAGGCGAAGTTTAAGAGTAAAAAAATATTATTTTAATTTAAAT
>CAIGRF010359976.1:11823-24789 GCA_903798235.1 Fraxinus ornus | reverse complement strand
AGAGCTTGTTTGGTTTAGATTTTTTGGAGGAAGAATTGATTTTGAATAGTGATATGATGGGAAATGTGTGGTTGAAAAAGAAGAAAAAAGTATTGATGTGATGTAAAATATTATTTTATTGAAGAATGTGTGGTTGAAAAATGAGAATTGATTTACTGTAGGATTGTAAAATCCAAACCAAACAGGCCCTAAAAATCTTAAAAAGTCACTGTTGATCGACTATTCTAAAATTCTCCATATGCATTCGCAATTAGACTTGGAGGTTTCGCCTCCAATAAGAATCCCGCTTCTTGCCGGCATTTTCCCACAAAGCCTCTAGGAGAAAACCCTAGTTTCTCTATGGCCGCGGTATTTTTTTTTTAGATGTCTCTGTCGGCAGGCTCTCAGGCAAGATACAATTTTTTTATATTTATCGGAATTTGTTTGTCTATATGCGTGTGCATAATGCATCGGCATTGTTAATATATATTTTTTTGAATCAGATGGTTTTAGCTGCGATTGAAGTGGGTTTTTTTCTCTTTGGTTTATGTGAAATTGATAGAATCTTCTTCTTTTTTTCTTCTGATTTCTCGTTGCACTTTCTTAAACGTTGTTGGAAATGAATGGACGGTTTGGAGTACCCAATTGTTTAAACGACTGATTGAACTTTAATATTTTTACTTCTTACTCATCTTTGACTGGTTACACAATGCTCACTCATCTCTTCTTTTCACATGGTTATCCACCCCCCACTTATTTAACTCTTAAAAATTCTTTCGTGGCAAATGTATTATGTTAAATCTTGACGACTTGGAATGGAATCCATGACATTTCTCTTCTGAATCCATTAATAGCAGAAAAACCATATTTTCTTAGCTCATTTCTCTATCCCAATCACATTCTCGACAAAGTAATTATCTGTTTCCGGTCCAATTTTTGTGGGGTTTGTATCAAATGCGACAGATTTTCCCACTAAAGATTATTACGGTTACATCGTTGTTGGAGGTGGCACCTTTGGCTGTCCACTAGCGGCGACTCTGTTGGAAAACACTGAGTTCTTGTTCTTGAAAGAGGGGGTATTCCATTTGGGAAGCCTAATTTGATGACCGAAGATGGATTTCTCACAACATTAATGGAAGTTGATGAGTATGAATCCCCTGCTCAAGCCTTCACCTCTGAAGACGGAGTCCCAAATGCTCGAGGTCGAGTTCTTGGAGGAAGCAGTGCGATAAATGGTTACAGCAGATCCGATCAAGATTTCCATCCAAGATCTGGAATGGATTGGGATCTTAGAGCGGTGAATCAGTCCTATGAGTGGATTGAGAATGCCATTGTATTTAGGCCTGGACTTAGGAATTGGCAATCTTCAGTTAGAGATGCGTTATTGGGGGCTGGGATTGATCCCTACAATGGGTTCAGTTTGGATCATGTTGTAGGTACCAATATTAGGAGTTCAACTTTTGATAGCTCTGGTACAAGACAGTGTGTCGTAGACCTTCTAAACGATGCAAATCCTTTAAATATTAAGGTAGTTGTTTATGCAAATGTGGAGAGGGTTTTCACATTTAAAAAACGTTGATATGAACACAGAAGGCAGGAGATGGTCATTGAAGCTCAAGAAGAAACCGGCAATTGCTTATCTCTACTGGGAATTCATCACTGAGTTTGAGATTGTGCAAATCCAGAACTTCAAGCCATTCAATTCTCCCAAACTCCGAAGGAGTTTTCCCTTCAAGTCGGCAATTCCAATTGTATACTTCCATCAAGCCTGTTCAATTGTGAGAAATCATTCCCAGAAACGTCAAAAAAACTTCCAGTTGAAGAGAAATATCGTGAAAATGGGTTGAAGAGTAAAATTGGATTTGAAAGTCGTGGGATCCATTCCAGGTTATCAAGATTTAACAGCATATATTTGCTACTTATGAATTTCTGTTTTCGTGTATTTTCCACCCATTTGGAGAGATGGGAGTTAAATGAGTGGTGGATGGGCAATTACATGGAAAGATGAGTGAGCATTGGGTAACATGTTAAAGATGAGTAAGTAGTAACAATACAATGAGTGTTGATTAAATTTACTCTCATTTAAACTGTTATATAATATGTGACAGTACATTTTTAATGATTGCTAAGGTTTATTATTATTAGTGAATTTGACAAATACGTATCAGCAGTTCAATACTTTTAGATCAATTACTTCATAAAATTTGTGCTTCTAATTTTTTTCCTTTGTGTTTTTTGATATACTTTGTTGAATTTCCTTTTATATGTGCTCAAGGCAATTACTCAAATATTTCCAGCAGGATGAAAGTATTTGCCTATAATTTGTATGCTAATTATCACTAGTGCATTTGTTTATATTATGTTAATACTTGACTGCATAGATATAGAGGATTTTATTGTCAATTAAATTAATCAGAACGAGGATATCTAATACCTTGTTCTTAATCATGATGCAGCCTGATCTTTAAGCTAAAATGGTGAGAGTAAGTGCCTTGAATGACACTCTTGAGAGCATGCACAATGCAGAGAGAGGGAAGCGTCAGGTCATGATTCGACCATCCTCCAAAGTCATTATTAAGTTTCTCTTGGTTATGCAAAAGCATGGTATATAAAACATTATGTGGTGTTACTCCGTTCTATCTATACACTTAATTCTTTATGTGTCTGTAAGATACATTGGGGAGTTTGAGTATGTTGATGATCATCGATCTGGTAAAACTGTTGTCGAACTCAATGGAAGGTTGAACAAATGTGGAGTCATCAGCCCTCGCTTTGATGTTGGTGTCAAATTGAGGGATGGACTGCAAGTTGCTTCCCTCTAGGCAGGTAATGTATAAAAAAATATTGTATATTATTTGGATGATGATCAATTTGTGAATATTGGGCTATCAGCCTGGCCGTATGATTATATATGTTCTGCACATGTAATTTTATTTCATGGAATATTGTTTTGGATGACACACTATCTCTTATTCGAACATACCTGCTCGTGTTGACATAAATTTCAATCCAAGTCCAATAATGTATCTTGAATTGGAATGTAAATGGGATATCCCCATTCCCCAAATAGCTTTCACATCTTCTTACCATGAAATGTATCATCATGTCTGGTTGTACCCTCATTTCATCCCTTATTTCCCTGGTAGGTCGAGCTAGCTGTACTTAGTATGATAATTAGACTTCAAAAAATACTAACCTTCTACATCATATGTTGGATGGTATACTGTCAATCCCAAGTGAATGCTAATTGCTAAGCGTCCTGAAAATTGAATTTCATTTTTCTTACTCTCCTTCCTTCAATATATATCTTTTTTCAATTGTTTGACTCTCATTTTACTTTTCAGTTTGGATACATTGTGCTGACATCTGCTGGCATCATGGACCATGAAGAGGCTAGGAGAAAGAATGTTGGTGGAGAAGTGCTAGGCTTTTTCTATTAAACTATTTACAGTTCTGAGAACAAGTTTGAAATCTTCCATCCACAAAAAAATAGCTTTTTGCTGCAATTTCGAAGTCCTTTAATGTCCAAGTAGCTGTGTTTGCTCTGTTTTTTGTTGCTCAGAAAATGCAAGTAATTTTAGCTGCAATTCTCAGATGGTATTGCCTTAATTGACTTATTTTGTGGCAGAGTAGTGAGTGTTCATTTCTTTAGTTGTCTAATATTTCTGCGATTGCACAGCTACTGAATGCAAGCTTTGTGGATTATCAGGATTCAATAACGGGTTTTCATCATTCATCCGTATACAAGTTTTTGTTGTTAAAAAAAATATTATAGACAAGTAAATGACGAAGGATCACCACGAGAAAGTGTTGTTACAAATTCTAGTTCCATATATGATGTTTCCTCAGAAATGGAGCTAGTACCCTAGCTTTTTTAAGTAATTCAAAAAATAAGTCAAAAAAATCTACAACTTTTCAAAGAGACTTGTAGCACACCTATGATTTCAGTGCATGTAGTAACTACATTATGTAGATGGTACGATAGAAGAGATTTAAACTTGATATTATTCCATAATAGTGTCCAATCCTATACAATACATTCTACCATAAAGTCAATCTAGTCACAGCACCAATAATACGTTGAAGGATGTAAAACTAAAATTCAGACGGATAACCTTTCTAAAGACTATCAAGTCTGGATGGGTGGACCCATATACATCCCTGGCCGCATATACAGATCCTCTGGTGTGTTGATCTCTGCAAGCCATGCGTAGTCCACGTTTTCAACACCATTCTCATGTCCGTCATCTCCTGTCGCTGCAAAAATTGAAAATCAATTAGAGTCAGCAAGGCTTCGTCCACTTCTAAACCACTTTTATGTTAGTTAAATAAATGAGAGAGTTACTTACAGAAGCTGGAACCCGGATAATCATGGTAGTAAGTACATTTCCTACCAGCAACTTCATCATAAGGAGGTGCAAGGATGTCAAGCACAGCACAAGGAGTTATTGCAGTAAAAGAGTGCAGATTCCCTCCACTCTTTGGGTACAGAACAGATGTACTACACGGTGCTGTCAGGACTTCATCGACTACCAATTTAGCCAATCTCACTGGAAATCGATGAGAACTAATTAAACTTCAGACCGACAAGTTATCAGAATTAGGAACCAATGATTAACGAACAATAAACAAATTACCAGCTGTCACATTTCTCTTTTACCCTTTCGAAGTTTCAGTAATCAATAATAGAAAATAACCAATGTTATCACCGTGGTGTAGTTAGTTCATCACTTCAATTATAGTGAAAAATTGAACTATAGTAATCACTTCCATGGGAAGGAGATTACAAACAACTGAAAAATGATTCCAAAAAAATTGAGTTTGTCTCGTCATTTTGGGTACACAGCTTGTAAAAACCGTATTAAATGAGGGGCTGAAAAAAGTAAAGGGAAAGTGGTGGGAGTCGTGGGACGTAATTGGGACTGTTGAAGTGCTGCATTATATAAAAGCACTTGTGTGGAGCTATGTATATGATTAGCTCTACAATCACTAGCGGCCATGCATACGTGGAACTTGGTGTACTTGTGTGTTGACACCAAGTTCCTATAGCGTCTTACCTTGGTGGTGTTCTTAATATTGTGTTATGCTATGCTATTCGATCTTCCCTACCAAACATGCCCCCCTTCAGTGATTATGCTTTGACGCGTTCATGATAAAGTCATTTAACTCTCGACACATTATTATGCTGTGATCTCATTAACTTCTTCACTAAAGGCTCCATAGGAAAATGAAATTTGCAGTATAATTGAATAGAGCCACTTTATAGTTACAATGACCATATATTTAAGGCTTTTCAAACCCTGGGTTTATGATTGGAGAGGGAACTTAACTCAAAAATGTTTTCACGGCAACAAAATCAACGTGTGTTTGAAGTGGATATTTTAGGTTAATATATTATGCCCATCATCCTTTTCATTTTCTAAACACATCCAACATTAGATATCTATGACCGTAGGATTTTCGTGCTAACTTATTTTTAAAATAATTCCCAGGACATCAACTTAGGTTTCTTATTGTTTCAGATTCAAATAAATCAAGGAAATACACGTTCATAAGGTAAAATTGTCGTGGATTACTCTATTATCAGTTGAAGCCCATGTAGTATGGTAATTTCCAAATATTTCTGGACTGGATCCCTTTTCCTTTTTCTGAGGACAAGTATTTGATGCAGTTAATAGAAGGATCAAGAAGAAGCAAATATAATAGAATAATTTCTAGAATTTTATTAGACTTGAGGTTGTCCGAGTTTAAAGGCATTTGCTCTTCTATTCCTTCAATAATAGAGCCCATCTGAAAAAATTTAATACTATTTTTCCAGTTCAAATGACCATATATCTTACACTCGATCACGAGTATTTGGTTGAGTATTTCGAAAATGCTGAAAATTTGGTAGTTAATAGAAATTTTTGAGTATTTTGGAAAGTCGTGTCTTTAAAAGTCATGAGAACTAGTTTGGTAGGCTAAGTATCTAGTTTTCAATGCAATTTTAAATTCTACACATACACGAAATTGCTCTGTTATATATTTCCAGCGAAAAACATGGCATACAAGTAAAACGAGATCGTGTGGTACTCATGTAAGGATTAAATAAACCATTAAGAGGAAAGAAAACAATAACTGGATATGTGTACATAAAATGTGGTAAAAAAATTAGGAACTAATTTGGAATTCATATAAGTTCAGAATTGGACCTGTAGCAGGACCTGCTCCCTTGATTTTCTGGGTGTTGGCTGGCTCAACCCAATCATATGCTTTCACGTGCAAAGAACCATATAGAACTTTGCTCAAAACAGTCATGCCAGGATGGTCATGAAGAGGAATAACTGAGGAAGCAGGGAAGCAAAACATACACATCTGCAATTTAATCTCATTCCTTATTTAACCAGTCTCGAAAAACTATCGAAACATCTGTAGAACACCAATTTTACTTAATTCTCTATGTCATTTCAGTGTTCCTTTTTATTTAAAAAAAAAAAAACTAACGTCAAGTCAGCAATATTTTAAAAGATATATAACAATGAAAATGAAATCTAGAAGAGTAAAGAACAATATACGACCAACAAAAGATGTTTGCTCTTAAAATACAGGTTTCCATTGAAAAATTTGGAAACTGTCCAGGAAAGGGGGGAAATGGACAAATGACTGAAATGCGACAACTTTGGAGTTTTGTACACAGAAATATTTTGACCTTGTGTAGACACAGCCCATAACAGAGTTTATCTTAATCAATCTAGTGAATTTTTTGCAGCAAAGATAATAGATGAAAGTTGGTATGGCACACGTGCTTGTTCCTGCTACGATTTTTGATGAATTTAGTGTCAAAAAGAGAGTGGGAGCTGATAGAAAAGCCTCCTTCAGCTACTATCATCAAATACTGGTAACTTGCTTAAAAGTCCTAAGAAAAATAGCAATAATAACACATTAACACCCACCCTTCTTGTTCCCAATTTTCACCAAAATTTAATATTGATCTCTCTCTCTCTCTTTTGGGTTCTGTGCTATTCAACTTTTGTAGGGTGGCCTACTGAATGGAATTATGCATCATATGTTCCAAAACAGTGACCAAACACTTTTTCTCTCTGGTGTAAATTTCCACCCAAAAAATGATACGAGATGTATTCTCTTGTCTAAGCTTCTTCCCTATGCATTGGATACCCCCAATCGAAGAATTGCATATACAGCTTATTAGAAAGTAGAAATTTATGTCTCTCTCCCCGATTTTTTTTTTGGTAACGGTAGCTTTCTCTGGAAGCTACAGTTGTATATAATCTGTCAAGAGAGCAATCAATTCTAACTTCTAAGGATATCCATGTTCACAAGATGGAAAGTTCATGAATATAACTTTATAGGAGGACTATTTTAGTAGCTGTAGCTTTGAAGATGATGGTAAGGTTGGCAAAAGATATAAAAGCACAATCAAATAACAAATACCAACTTAAAATCTGAAAGAAGATGTTTACATATTTCATATGTAAAAATTAGCTGAGATTAGTGAAAGCTTACTGTGAAATTTTCACCCTCGTGCATATCAACGTAAGTTATTGGCTGAGCCCATCTACTTACTCTGTTGAATAGCTTAATTCCAAGAGGACCATGACCTCTATCGTTCTCTTTGTTTCCATTGTCAAGCCCAACATCAGCAGGACCTATTGTGTCTGTGAAGCAATAATTTCAAATGATTACCTAAAGCATACTTTTTAAAATACTGACAGATAGTGTTGACATGACCGAAAGTATCTCAGGGATAATATTCAGTTATGCTAACTTTTAAACTTGGTAAACAAAGGAATACAAGGCTATAAGTAGAAACCAAATAACAAATGTTGGCAAACGTTCTTGGTGAAAGAAAAGAAGAATTGCCATAGGTTCTAAACATGTTTGATATGTTTAACTGTTTCTTACTTTTTGAGTAAAAAAATTTCCTTATCCTCAAGTAACTTTTTACATTTCTGTCAAGATTAATATCTTCCTTTTTTAGATTTTAATCAACCCAAACTATTTATACTAAAACAAATCTATTTATTTATAAGTAAATTTCACTTAAAAGTAAACTCTTTAAGTTTCCCCGTGTTATTTCCACTATTATACCACTTAAACTCTCTCTCCCCCTCCCTCCCTCCTTCCTTTATTATTTGTATTCTTTTCCTTTTCGAGAAAGTTAGATAGCCTCGTTTGATCCCCACTATCTTAAAACTCATTTATTTTTCAAACTCATTCTCAACCATGCATTTTTCATAATAAAATATTTTGTACGTAAACCAAAAACTTTTTTATACTTTTTAACCACACATTCTTCAATCTCAAACACATGCATAGTAATCACATTAAAATGAAAAAATGTAAAGAAAGCAAATGAACATAATTCGCACAATTGCACATACTACCGAGAAATTTAAATTGTCCAATCTAAGACCAAAGCAAACCGAACCCATAATTCAAAACGCTGTATTCATACATGAGTAAAGTGTAAAGTCAATGTTCGAAATAAGTTACAAATAATTATAATATATTCAACAGCAAAAAGAAAAGGAAAATGAAAGGTAGTTGAACAAATTTAGCATGTATCGCCAAGAAATTTGAATTATCCAAATTAACACCAAAGCAAAGTAAAACTTTATTTCAAACCACACATAGTGAATGGCCCATGTGAAGTGTATATATGTAAATTTTTAAAGTAACAAATAACTACCATATATTCAACTAGAAAAGTAAAGTAAAGATGAAAGTAATGAACCTAAATTGCACATACTAATAGGAAATTTCAACATTCAAAGGTGGGTGGGGATGGTATCACGTTATCTTATAATATGGCATGCCACATAGTTTCGCTAAAGGAAAATTTAGGGTTTTGATTTCCTTTCTCTCTCACGCTCAATAGCTTCAATGCCTGTAACTTAAGAGACAACAGGAGAGAGAAAGTTTCACTTGGATTCAAATATGACACAAATAATGACTCTTTTCACCTGGATGTCAGCAGGTTAGGCAGCTCTAAGGTTTAATACACAATCCAATTTAACACCGAAGAAGCAAACCCAAAATTCAAAACACTGTGTAGAAAAGACCAGTGTAAAGTGTGAATAAATCATTTTGTGAGATGCAAATAAGTACCATATATTCAACTGGAAATGAAAACGAAAACGAACATAATTTGCGTATACCACCGAGAAATTTCCCCTGTCCAGTTTAACACCAAAGCAAAACAAACCCATAACTGAAAACAGTATAAAAAAAATCACAAGAAAAGTGATTAATCAATTTTTTAAATGGGTTACATATAACTACCATATATTTCAACACTGGAGGAAAAAAAATTATAATTTGAGAGAGTACAGGAGAGCCTTCTCTCGAATTCGAAGATGTGACACAAATAATGACTCTCTTCGACGGGATGTCAGCAGGTTAGGCAGCTCTAAGGTTTAATACACAATCCAATTTAACACCGAAGAAGCAAACCCAAAATTCAAAACACTGTGTAGAAAAGACCAGTGTAAAGTGTGAATAAATCATTTTGTGAGATGCAAATAAGTACCATATATTCAACTGGAAATGAAAACGAAAACGAACATAATTTGCGTATACCACCGAGAAATTTCCCCTGTCCAGTTTAACACCAAAGCAAAACAAACCCATAACTGAAAACAGTATAAAAAAAATCACAAGAAAAGTGATTAATCAATTTTTTAAATGGGTTACATATAACTACCATATATTTCAACACTGGAGGAAAAAAAAGGAAATGAAAGGTACCCAATAAGGAGCAGAGTTTGTTAATGGCCAGAGAAGAAGGGGGGCGTGTCGCTGAGGGCGCGAAGGTCTTTTTGCAGAGGTCATATAGAGCTTGAATCGAAGGAGGAGAGCTCTTCGTCATTGTGAAGATTCTTGACTGCATTCACGGTTGCGAGTCGGCGGGGATTATTAGAAAGTAGAAATTTTTTGTTTTCCAGCCTTTCGTCCACGTAATACTGACCCCGTTTGATCCGTATTTTTTAATTTTAAAATTTACTTTTTCTTAAAAAAAAAATTAAATTAGTTCCAATTATATATTTTTTAATAAAATAATTTAATACGTAAATTTATATTTTTCATTTATTTTTACTACCCATCCTCTAAAAATTTCTTTTTTACATATTTATTTTTTAAAGAATTAATTTCGAACATGTCAAAAGTATTAATTATATTTAGATGTCAATCACTTATCATTAAAATTGAAATTTACGTATGAAAATAATTAAATCTTTTTCTCTTTTTCCTACTTTTCTTTTCCCTCTAATACGTTTTCTCGAGATGAGTCGAGCATCTTGGTAATCATCTACTTTAACGGTTTTTACCCATGTTTATGTGTTATACAATTGTAAAAAATAAAATTATTTTTTGATTGGAGAATCACAAAATTATGTTCTGGCCTTAATTTAAAAAAGTTTACTTGTAAATAAATGATTAAATTCTAAAAATTAAAATAAGTAGTTTATTATATGAATAAAGTTAAAATTAAGTAAAATAAGTATTTTGATAATGAAGTAATAATTGCTTTTAAAATACATGACTTTTTTCACTTAAAAGCAATAGAAATAAATTGAATATATTTTCAGAGTTAATTTTTACTATTTGACAAGCTTAACCAATCAAATCCAAACTTTTTTACCTCGAAACTATTTTTGCACTTCTTTTTTGCTTTTTAAGTGAAATAAGTAAATTTTTTTCGCTTAAAAATATAAAAAGAAAATTATTTGAAATGTTTCATTTTTTGTGTAGAGTTAGTTAATTGTTTCAATAATTACTTAACTTATACCAATGTCACGATTGACTCACTAAATTTCAAAGTGCTTAGTAGTGCTCATTGAACTTTGCCCCACTTACACTCCATCTATCACCCTCGAAAATTTGTTACGTTATTCACTAATGTGGCTAATAAAAATCTCACATGGCAATATTCGTTTGTTAAAAAAATTACAACTCGACTAAACCATTGTTTTATTACTCATCCAGCTTACAATTGGTCACACTAAACTTCAAAATACTTTTCAGTGATCACTCATCTTTGAGATATTTCACTTCATCAATCATTTGTCATATTTTGATCCATTCGTTGCTAATGTGTCGCATGAAAATCTCACGTGACAAGTTACAATCATTAAAAAAATTACAAATCTGTCAAACCATCAACTCACCAAAATCAACACATGTGAAACGCGACTTCCACGACCCCATAATCTTTTTTAAGACCTAATAAAGTGTTTCGTTTTCAGCTCTAAAAAAAAAATAATAAAAAAAAAAAAACTAGCCTCCAATTCACTCATCTCACATACATATAGCTAAATTGTGTAATAAAATAGAGCCGGTTGTTGAGAAGGACTTAAGAAGCTATTACTCATAAAGTCATATCCCCCAATTGTGTCATATGCTCGACGTCTCTCTTATTCCAATCTTCTATTTTTACGGGTGTGTATCCAACAATTTGAGGAAGGAAATGCCATTGAACTCTGGCCAAATTAATGAACAAAGAACAACAAACAAGAACACGGCCCAGAAGGTATTCTAGGTGTATGCCAACTATTGGAGTTCGGTGATCTTTCATTCTTCAAATAGTTCGATACACGCTTGCAAAATAGAAGATTTGGGATGAGAGACGTCGAGTAAATTATACAATTCAGGCATATAACTTTATAAGTAGCAGCTTCTCGCATCATTCTCAACAATCGGCTCTGTTTTAATACACAATTTAGTTGTACGTGAATGAGATTAGTGAATTAGGAGCTATGGTTTTTTTAGGGCTTAAATTGATTATGTTTTATTGGGTTTTAAAGAAGTTTATGGGGGTCGTGGAAGTCGCATTTCACATATGGTGAAAACGCAATTTCGACCCATCAAGATTCAATCTATTTAAGAGGTGGTCTTCTTCGTATGGGATGAAGTATAGGTCTAGACTTGATTTAGTCACCCCTAATAGCGATCTAAACGCTCATTTTGTTACTAGTGACTGCTCCACTATCTGTCTTCTACTCCCCTTATCTCAATTAGAAAGACAGATCTTGTGCCACTCCACCTAGTTGTAATTCGATTAAGGTCTAAATAATTAGAAATTCTAATAAAAACACGAACTAAAGAGTTTGTCTCTCCGGAGTGAGTTGGTGGTTTGGTTGAGTTGTAAATTTTTTAATGATTGTAATTTGTCACGTTCAATTTTCGTATGGCAATGAATGAAACAAAAAAATGGCGGGTGATGGATGATGAGTGACAATTGAAAAGTATTTTGAAATTCAATGAGCACACTTGATCAGGGTTGGATGAGTGACGAAAATATGGTTTAGTTGGATTGTAAGGGTTGTTCTCTTTGCCGTTTTCAATTCGTTTTCTATTTTCAATTTTTCAAAACAGTGAAAACGCGTTCTCTTTTCTATTTTCGAAAACGTGTTTTTGAAAATGAAAAAAAAAAATTGCAAAGGAAACACAAAACGTCCAAAACAACGTTTTGGAAAATTTGAAGCCAAAACAAGGTATTTTTACAAAACACGGGAAACCCACAATCCACAAACCTGTCTCTGTCTACCGTCTCATGTATCCTGTATCACTGTGTTCTTTGCCATTTCCATCTCCAAACCTACAATCCAAAGCTTCCACTGGTTTTCCATCGGCGATCTCGGTACCCACAATCCATTTATTTTCCATTTCTTTGCCTGCTATTCTATATATTTTGGACTTGAATCATGTTTCGCCTCTGATTTTTTAATTTGTTGGGTGTTAAAGAATTTCCATCAGCGATCTCTGATTCATCACACACACACATATAGCCATATATGCATCATGTTCGTCGGATTAATTATCTTTATTGCCATTTCTAATTAAAAAGTTTGAATATTTTTTTATTTTTATACCTACACGGTTGTCAATAATGGACATGTTGTTTGCCCATTTGATCAAAATCGAATCTTGTGCTCCTTCACTATTTTCAAATTGCCTGGAAACATGAATTTGTAGGGTGGGTTTTTT